>PVIU01006776.1:0-58767 GCA_004026605.1 Ondatra zibethicus
CTTAGCTCGCAAGCCCAGAGAAGCTGAATACCTAGGTGAACCCAAGGAAAGCATACACAGAACCTCCTGGAAATTGGAAGCAAACAGGATCATCAAGCAATAGTTGGAAGCCAGGGGCGGGGATAGAGGTGGGAGAAATTTCATCCGATGGATGGAGATAGAGACAGAGACCCACAATCACATCAGAGCAATGGATTGAAATATTTTATTTCTAAGTGTGATGAGAATCTTTATAAACAATGTAAATCTAATCACTAATTTTGAAAACTTTATTGCCTACTGTTTAGAAAATCAGTTTTAGAAGGACATAGAAACAGCTGCAGAATCAGTATGGGGTCTTGGGTAGTCATTTGGGAAAACATCATAGTTTCCTATTCGGAGAATACTTGTAACTGATCTAACGTTGAAATCAATGTTTTAAGCATACCAGAAATGTCAATTTCTAAGGAAGTTGTACTGGGAGGAGGATATAAGCCTAGTTTCATCTTTACTATTGTGTATGAGAAATTGAAAGAAAGAGAAAAGAACGAACAAATCACTGGTGATGTCATCCAAAACGTAGCTGAGGACTTCAGTCTTCAGTTAACTCTAGTTGTGTTCCTGGATGTATATATTTATGCAATGTTGAGAATGCTGGGTTAATGTGGCTGGAGAGATGGTTCAGCACTTACTATTCTTGCAGAAGACCTGCATTTGGTTCCTGGCACTCACATGCTAGTTCATAACCATCTAGAACCCCAATTCTAAGGAACCCTTTGCTCTCTTATGGCCTCTGATTGTACTGCACATATTTGTTGTACTCGTATTCAGGCAAAATATTGGACTAAAATAAAAAATGAGTCTAAGAACATTATATAAAATGTATTATTATCTTAATTATTTTAAAATGATATCAAACCTCTGGATATTCAAACAAATATGAACGTTTAACATAAATGACTTTAACTTTCTTACAGAAAAATTATTTTCTAGAGAAACAACTGTGATATTCTTTTGAATGATGTTAAGTACAGACAAAATATGTCAGTTTGTCAGGTACTTTACTTCTGCTCTATATTGAGTCTGTGGGTTTTGCTTTATAAACTGTTAAATCTTATTTCTAGACTATAGAATATTTTCAAAAGGACTAAGGTCAACATAGCCCTAAAGCTTAGTTTTTCTCCATTTAGAAAGAGAAAACAAAGCTATGGTATTTTTCATTCTTCCTTTGACTGACCTTCACTTGCCATTATTGAAAATTAATGGAACTCAGTCAGCTGAAGTTTTCTCAATTCACATTTCTCTACTTTAGTTTTCTAGACAAACAAAGACTTTGTATGATTTATTGGATCTCTCCTGATATATATAACTACATTTTGAAGAACAAAAACAAGAAAAGATAAAATGTATCCTCCATCTCCACTCTCCCACCTGCCTTCTCCTTCCCTCTCTCCCCTTGCCCCACCCCTCTACCCCCACCTCTATCCCCGCCCCCGTGCTTCCAACTTTTGCCTGGCGATCTTGTTTGCTTCCAGTTTCCAGGAGGATCTATATATGTTTTTCTTTGGGTTCAACTTGCTATTTGGCTTCTCTGGGCTTGTGAGCTATAAGCTTAGTGTCCTTTGTTTTATGGCTAGGGTCCACTAATGAGTGAGTACATACCATAATCGTCTTTTTGGGTTTGGGTTACCTCACTCAGGATAGCATTTTCTATGTCCATCCATTTGCATTAGGTGGATATTGGACAAGGAATAAGATATCTACATTAAGGGAGTCATTTTGGGATTGGCAAGAGACTTGGCTCTAGAGGGGATCCCAGGTGTCCACGGGGATGTCCTCAGCTAGGTACTTGGGCAGCAGAGGAGAGGGTGCCGGAACTAGCCTTGTCCCATAGTCACATTGATGAATATCTTGATCACCACCATAGAAATTTTGTCCGATGGATGGAGATAGAGACAGAGACCCACATTCACATCAGAGCAATGGACTGAGCTCCCAAGGTCCAGTTGAAGAGCAGAAGGTGGGAGAAGACGAGCAAGGAAGTTAGGATCGTGAGGCGCTGGTCCACCCACTGAGACAGTAGGCCTGAACTAATGGGAGCTCACTAAATAAATGGAACTGAATGAGCATATGATCAAACCAGACTCTCTGAATGTGGCTGCCAATGGGGCAGACTGAGAAGCCATCAACAATGACACTAGGACCTATCTCTTCTGCATGTATTAGATTTTTGGGAACCTAGTCGATTTGGATGCACACCTTCCTAGGCCAGGATGGAGGGGTGATGGCCTTGGACTTCCCACAGGGCAGGGCACCATGCCCTCTTTTAAGGAAGCAGGGGGGGGAGGAGCGGGAGGGGATTGAGAGAAGGGGAGGAAATGTAAATTTTTTTTGAATGGAAAAAAATAAAAGAATATGGAAAAAAGATAAAATCATACATAGTATTATCAAAGGTAGCAAAGGACCGCTATATGGGTTTCTGAGCCATGTAGGACCAAGGCTTAGATCCAAGGAATGGATGTTACTCGTAAAGCTTGGGGCCTACCAGTATCTCCCAGCTCTAACTCTGCCTTTCCGGTTGTAGGTGCATATCTGGGAATGGGAGCCACAAAATCAGTCCAGCTTACTTAATGTTTCAGTTAGAAACTTGAGAGCTTGGGGGGGTGGGAGGGTGAAGATGGAAGAAAGGTGGACATTGGAGAAGGGAATAAGATATCTACATTAAAAGAATCATTCTAGGGTTGGCAAGATACTTGGCCCTGGGGATCCCAGGTGTCCATGGGCATGTCCCCAGCTAGGTATTCAGGCAGCAGAGGAGAGGGTGCCAGAACTAGCCTTGTACCATAGTCACATTGATTATTATCTTGATTACCATTATAGAAATTTCATCCGATGGATGGAGATAGAGACAGAGACCCACATTCACATCAGAGCAATGGATTGAGCCCCCAAGGTGCAGTTGAAGAACAGAAGGTGGGAGAAGATGAGTTAGGAAGTTAGGACCGTGAGGGGCTGGTCCACCTACTGAGACAGTGTGCCTGAACTAATGGGAGCACACCAATCCAGCTGGACTGGGACTGAATGAGCATATGATCAAACCAGACTCCCTGAATGTGGCGGCCAAAGTTGGCAGATGGAGAACCCATCAACAATGACACCAGGACCTATCTCTTCTGCATGTATTATCTTTTTGAGAACCGAGTCTTTTTGAATGCACTCCTTCCTAGGCCGGGAGGGAGGTGGGCCTTGGACTTCCAACAGGGCAGGGCACCATGCCCTCTTTCAAGGAAGAAGGGGGAGGGAGGAGGGGTGGGGAGGTAGTGGGAGGGGACCGGGAGAAGGGGAAGAAAGGTAAAAAATTTATTTCTTTAATTATGTTTTTGAATGGAAAAAATAAAACAAAACAATGTATGGAAAAAAAAAGAAACTTGAGTAATGCAAGATGATACTGGTTGGCAGGTGAGAAAATCTGGGATGTGGATTGGTTCCAGACATTATGGGGTGACAGAGTCTGGGATGTCATCCCCAAGGAAAAAATTTAATATTTAGAAAATTTATTGGAGTGGGTTTTGAATCAATATGTAAGTAATTCTAAAGAAAACAGCACTTGGGAAGGCTGTGGAGAAGACTCAGAGGGTACAGTTCTTATTGTTCAAGAAGGACCTCAGTTTAGATCCCTACCATATCTACATAGCAGCAGGGTTTGATGAGATGTGTCTCTGACTCCTATGCTGGAGGGAGAATTAGGTGGCTTCCTGAAACTTGTTGTCCAGCCAGCCTTGCTGCAATGATCACTCCAGTGGTGAGACACTGCCTCCCCCAAAAGGAGGAGGAAGGGCATTGAGGAAGATTTCCTGATGTCAACCTCAGGCCAAGAGAATATTTGACTAACATTTACCACAACTTTGGAGAGCTCCTGGCTATTGCAATATGTTAAATCAAATACCGCATTAAGCACATGCTGAGAAAGACTAGCAGATGGAAGGGTGATTCATTCTGCTGGGAAATTGGAAAGTATAAAACAATCATTATACTAATAGGTGTATTCAAAGGGATGAAAGAGCAAACCAACAGTTTTGATGAGTCAGATACAGAACAGAATGGGCAACACACCCAGTAAAGAGGTCGTGACTGTAAACCAAAGACCACATAAATGTCCATGAGTCCACACTAACATACATAGGCATGTGTGGGTAAATTGGGGAAGAAAGCTTTATGGTTCTCTCTAATCCCAAGACAGGTCGGCTTTTTCTTAAATGGGGTCTGAACAATCACTTCATCCAAAGAACTCAGAATCAAAACAGGGAGGAAAGACTTTTGAAATAGAAATTGGGAAGTGTCTGTGTGATATTAGAAGTGCCGGAAGCAGGACATGCTGATCACGTATGGTAACTGTACCAAGTATGTATCTAGTTATAAGTGAAAACATGTTCCTTTTAGAAAGACAAGCTTCCTAGGAACACAATCAGCTTTTGATAATAGCTGTAGTTTAGTGCTATGGTTACAGTGACTTTCCTTCAACATTGATCTGCTGACAAATTTTCTTTAATGATGTATTGATTTTAAAATAAAATGAAAAGGAAAGCACGGATGTTTTATGGATCAAAGAGCAAAGATATGCATTTGTTCTAGAAGCAAGGACACACAAAAAATACACACGGCAGGCCTTTTTAACAAAGCATATTTAAAGGGGCACACAGCACTGGCAAAGTCATGAAACTGGAAACATAAGAAGAATAAAACAAAGCACAGTTATTTTTGCAACTACTGCAAATATTTAATACTCACCTCCTATCCTCATTTTCAGTTCCTCTAATAGTGTCAGGCTTACATAAGAATTCCATCTGTGAGTGCAAGTCAAAGTATAAATTACACACATATGGCAGTATGTGTGAACTCACCTTGGTAACCACAATCAATGACTGTGTGAACTTCCTGAAGTCAGAACACTCTATTTCTTTACATTTTATGCAAGACATTGAAAATATATGACATATATGTAGATACATATTCACATCCTCTATCTATTTGCTGTCCCTTTTTATAGACGTGGAAGTTGTAAGTAAAGCCCTTCTTAAATAAAAGAACCCAATATATTAGTAGCAGTGTGTGTGTGTGTGTGTGTGTGCGTGTGTGCACACACGCGAACATGTATCCATTTTTGTGTGTGGGTGAGTGTGTACAAATGCCACAGCCATCCATGCAGATCAGAGGCCATCTTGGATCTCAGTTCTCATCTTTCACTTTGTTTGAGATAGGGTCTTTTGTTGTTTATAACTGCCTATGCTAGGGGAGCTGGGCAATGAGCTTCTGGGACTCCGGTCAGCTCCTCCCATCTCTGCATAGGAGCATTGGGACTTATGCTGCTTTTTAATGTGAGTTCTGGGTATTCAGACTCAGTTCCTCACATTTGTACAGCACACATTCTTTATCTACTGAATCACTTTCTTATGCTCCTAATAACCTTCTGATTGTCTTAATAGCTCAGGGACTAGAGGAATATAAAAGTATGACTTTTAGAAATGATACATAAATTGCACACGATGAGAAATCTTAGGTGCACAATGTTCTTTATAATACAATACATGTTTCTAAGAGGGTGTGAGGATGCTTATTGCAAGATATATAACCCCGAGTCTTCCACACTGTAGTCAAATGCATTTGTAGATATGAGCATGAATGCCTCAGAAGCAACACCCTGAATAAATATACGAAAGTAGTCAGAGCAGTACCGTGATTACCAACAAGCTAAGTTCTTCTGATCACTGAAAAGTAACTGACAAGCAGGAGACATGAATGACCAAGGTATAAGATAAATCATATTTAGGTGTGATGTAAAATAGATAATGCCAAGTTTATTTTATTAGCTTTCACATCATTTTGTAAATTGAAAATCCAATATATTTCAGCTTAACTCTATCTAGAAGCTCACACGTTTTTAAATTATTGTGTGATTATCTCCATAAAAATCACTTCAATGTAATTATTTTAAGTGTGATTTTTTTTTACTGACAATTTTTTTATCACTCATTGTATTGCCTTAATAATGTAGTAATGAACACAATCATTGCTGCAATCAACAAGATGATGTGGTATGTTATTTTTAATCAAAGATGTCACAGATGAGACAATTAGATATCAAGTAGGAAAATGGATTGTTTCGTTAGAAAGCCATAGCCAACACTAATTGGATTGTGTGAGTACTACTACATATGAAAGCATAGAAAAACATTGTGAAATTCACAGTGGCTGGGTGACCTTTAAGGATGATTCTTTCTCTGCAGTCCAACTTTGACCTTTTCAGATAATGCCCCTGAACTTGTGGTGTGCCACTGTTTGGCAAGTAAGTGTCTGTAATGAAAGCAACAGCTGGGTTGCCATGAACTGTTTCCCCAGCCGAGGATGACAACCTCTTAGAGCCACTGAAAGCTTTAATGGAAACAAACCTGTTTACTTGTAGAAGCAAGGCTTCTTGCTTGAAGAGACTAATCAATTCTTTCACTTGATAGAAATTTTAATTGAAGACAACATCCAGAGGTGAAAGTAGCATGCAGCTGGCAGCTCTTCTTGCCAGGCTACAGTATTAATTGGGACTGTCCTAATATTTTCATTGTTGAATTCACTTGACAGAAACACTAAATTACATCAAAGTTGCTTAGGCATGAATTTTCTGAGAGGCAATCTTTCTAAATTTGAACATATGTAGGAATCATAAAACTGATCAATTAAAAGGATAATTTCACAATTTGCCCACAATGCAATATCATTTCTACTTCCCTTTACCAATGAGGTATGAAACTCACCTCATGCTCATATCAATAATATGGGTAATTTGTTTTGAAGCAAATATTTACCCTGAAGGTGTGATTTACCACTTGTTAACTATTTCCTATTTTTCTTATTTCCCATGAACATTGTGTGATATATTTTTACAGTCTTTGTGTGTGCATGATCAACAACATGTATCAGCAGGGAAAATTAGCATGGCCCCTGAGCAAGGATGACATGAAATTTGTTGAAGCCTTTAAAAAACAAAGAAAACATGAATAAGTCAATAGGATACTTAAAAGTGTCGAAAGATAATAATAATAATAATAGCAATATCAACATAGAAAAGTGACCATAGCCTAACAGTGTGTCATTTTTGTCATTCTTGTGTGCTCTTTCCGGAAAAGTAGGTTTATAAAGAAACTTTTCTACTAAGGTTGCCACACCCTCAAATATCAGTGGAAGAGAACTTGAACAATTATTCTCACAGAGGGCTCAGCACTGAGAGGAGGACAGGGTTTCTTTTTGACATTCTACCTTCATACTCAAGAGAGAAACTCAAGAAACATCTGAGAGCCATCTCCTACATTCATTCACACTCTAAGACATCATCTAAGAAATATTTTCAAGCATGCCTTACATTTTCTATTTTATTTCAGGCCCATCACATTTCATACATAGACCATACCACAGCCATCCTATAGCTATCAGACTTTCTAAAAGAGGACTATGACCTATATGTCTCTGTACTGAACATACTCAGCACAACGCCTGGCACACGTTAGGTGCTCATTAAATGCTAATGGTAATAGAATGCATTTCAGTTGCATAATACCTTTTCCATTTCAACTTTAGTGGGAGTTTATTGTTGATGTTTCTATAGACAGTAAGTCTAGTAGATTTTCCAATAGTCAAAATGTCTTTTAAGAGAATGGAAATTGAGTTCTATTTGATGCCTCACACCTTTAATCCCAGCACTTAGAAAGCAGATAGATCACTATGAGTTGGCAACCAGAGTGGTCTACGTAGAGAGTTCCAGGCTAGATGGAATTAGCATAACAAACCACTAGAGTAAAATAGCTTCAACTTGTTTGTGCACATTTAAATGTCTACCTGTACTTGACAGTACAGATTTTTGTTTTGGGTGTAGTATGTGTATGTATGCATGAGTATACCACAAGTCAACATTGGGCATCTTTCTTAGTTGTTCTCCACATTAATTTTAATAATTTATTTTTCCTCTCATTTAATATACACATGAGTAGAGGTGATATCAGTGGCCTCAGATAACCCTGGAGCTAGAGATACAGGAGAATGTGTTGGGGATCAAAGTCAAGTAATTTAGAGGAGCAATCCACATGCCCATCTGCTAAGCCATTTCTCTAGCTTTATCCCTCTTGTCTTTTGAGACAGCCTGGGGCAGGTCACAGCTTCTGGTTGTCATGACTAAAGTGACCATCTTATATCTAGAAGACAGTATTTTATAACAATCCTCTAATTTCTTTCACAGTCTTTCCAACCATTTTCCATAGTATTCCCTGGGCCTTGGAGGGAGAAAAGGGCTCCATGGAGAATCTTCTACTGATGTTTTGCTAGGCAAACAAGTAGTTAAAGTGTCTTCTAAATATTTCTGTCTAAATCTATGTACTAGTTTATCCCTCTACTGGTGGTTTCAGAAAGAAAAGATCATGCAACTGTCCTTTGCCTTTGATGTGCATGAGTCTCACTTGCCACCGTCTATCACTGTGGAGTCACAGGAAAGACTCATTTAGGGGATAACGGGCCTCTTGATTTCATTGACATTAGCAATCTAGTTAGACTTAGTCCCTTCTCTGTTATGACACATTTATAGTATCCTTCTCACTGTTTAGTTATAGTTGTACTTCTTAAAACTAAGGATAGAAGATTCCATGGCTTTTCATTGTGATCTCTAGACTACATGCATACATCCACATGTAGACAGCACACACTATGGCTGATTAATTCACTTACGTTTTTTCCAATATTGCTCTTGGAAGAGTAAGGTTTGCTGTTTTCCTCTTGCAACCTTCCTTTATGCCTTTACACAAGTCTTACATGGGCAATTTCAAATGTCTGGGACCTTCAAAAGATGTACATAAGATACATCTCTAGCCTTGAGGAGTTCGTGGTTTTTATAGGAGAGATTTATCCATAAAATATTTAGGAGAAAATGCCATACTTGCATACAACAACATTTTGTGTTATCATCAGAGTATACAAAGGAAGACTACATAAAAATATAAGAAAGAAAAGACATGAACAAAGGGGACAAAGTTTTCTTCAAGTAGACAAGGCCAGTTTATCTCCAAAAGCTGTGTAAACTTTAACTGCTTAGAGTGAAGGCAGGTTAGACAGAGCACCAGGCCAATTCATACAGCCATTGCTTCACACATTTCATCAGAATCTTTTCCAGTACTCACTTTTTCGTCACCTTCTACTTTAATGATAATGATCCTTCATTGTTATTAATCAGACTTTGAATTATAAATACCATTGGCAGGTATTTACAAATATTTTCCCTCCATGTAGAACTATTTTCCCAACTACACTTATTGTCTCTGCAGATTTACTGGCTGCCAAGCATGGAGTGTTTCCCCTTGTGATGTTTCCATCTATCTATGTTGTGTTTCAGGTCCTATTCCCTAGCCATTGTTGCTCTAAATTTCCAACTTCTACCCATCTCTGCTTATATATACTTTGCCATTCCTCATTCCCTGAGCTGTTTCCAGTACTTTTTGTCCTCTGTGTGAAGAAATCTGTGTGATTTCTTCATGTATTTGATATGTATTTATTAAGGGCAAAAGGTAAAATTGGAGTGTATATTATAGGGCTCTGAAAAGAAATGGAGAAGACATTGTTTATCAAATCTCCGAACTAACCATGCCTGAATCTTCAAGGTGAGCTGCAGCTACATCTTCCTCTGAGCTGACCTTGCTTGTTGTTGTTAAAGGTTTATTTCAATGTTCATTTTTGTACACGTGTGTGTCTGAATGATTAGATGCTACACATGTGCAGATGCCTGTGGAAACCAGCAATGGTCATTGGATTGCCTGTAGCTGGGTTACAAGCAATTGGGAGACGCCCAACACCTGTTCTGGGAATGGAACTCTGGATCTGTGGAAGAACAGCAAGAGCTATTAACCTCTGAACCATCTCCATCCTCTGGACTGACATTTGACTGGGCAAAACCAATGGCTAGTAATATGTTTCCCTTATCTCTGCTGGACTATGAGGGTCTCTACCCACAGTCTATCTAGTGACTGAGTCTTTGACCAACTTGTTTTCTTTAAGAACAACTTAACATTTACTACCACTAATCACAGTTCCTCACCAACCAGTGGTATATTTTCCAACTCCTGTAAGGTTTAAATCTACACACATAAGAGCTATTGTTTAAAAAAAGTCAAAAATATTTCAATATGGCTTGAATGTATATGTCTTAGCATAGTAAAACAATGTAATTTCTATGTTCTTAAATAAGTTGACTTTATTCTTAGTTGCTAGTTATTTCTACTACTGCTACTGAATGAATACTTTCATTATGATCAGGGTTATAACCACTTGTTCAATATTTAAGAGCATTGAATGTTGGCTTGCTTTATTTTCATTTTAGTCTTTTTTAGGGATTACTTTTACCTCTTAGCAACTTAAATAATTCTTGAGGTTAATTCCATTGCATATTGAGAAACTGAAACTCATAACAATGATCAAACAGGGAGCCATTTTGGGTCTAGAGAGAAAGCTGGAACTAGGGAAATTTCCAGGAATCTACAGGTATGGCACCAGATAAGACCCTAATCAACAGTGGAGAGGGTGTCTAATCTGTTATTCCCCTGTAATCGGATTGATGACTTACCTTAATTGTCATCATAGAACCTTCATCCTGAAACTGATGGAAGCAGATGCAGAGATCCACAGCTATGCACTGGGCTAAGCTCCCAGGGTTCAGTCGAAAAGAGGGAGGAACAACAATATGAGCAAAGGGGTCAAGACCATGATGGGGATACTCACAGTAACAGCTGACTTGAGCTATTGGGAGCTCACTGACTCTGGACTCACAGTGGGGGAACCTGCATAGTCCCTAACTAGGCCCTCTGAATGTGGGTGACAGTTGTGGGTGGGGGTTGGGGGAAAGAAGGGAGCAGCAGGAGGAGGGGAGCAAGTGGGAACTGGATTTGGTAAGCAAAATGCAAAAAGTTTTTTTTTGCCCCAAAACCAGGTTTCTCTGTAGATTTGGAGCCTGTCCTGGAACTAGCTTAGACTGGCCCCAAACTCACAGAGATTTGCCTGTCTCTGCCTCCCAAGAGCTGGGATTAAAGGCATGTGCCACCAACCTAGCTGAGAAAAGTTTTTTTTTTTTAAAAAAAAGAAGATCAAACAGAAACAAGTGACCATGAAATAAACTAATTAGATTTTTCTCCTTAAACAAGTAGCCTATTTTAGAGTTCTCATTCTTTTTCACTTGTAGCCCTCAAGCATAGATGTGATCAACGATTTGGCTACAACCCAAGGTATGCTCCATTTGCTCCTGAGGAGTAACTCTCATAAGAACCATAGATTCTCACTGCTTTCCTTGTTTGCTTCTTGATTAAGGTTGTTGTTATCGCTGCTGCTGTTGTTGCTGTAGTTTGGATAACTGGAAGACAGGGTAACTGGCAGTGATGTTTGTCCTGTTTCTGGTAGGCTGTATTCCTCAGCATCCTTCTTTCTTGTAGTAAGAGGAGCTGGCTGCGTCCTGCCACCTGGCTAGCTTAACCCCTGAAATAACCACACAGAAATTGTATTAATTAAATTACTGCCTGGCCCATTAGTTCTAGTCTCTTATTGGCTAACTCTCACATCTTGATTTATCCCATTTCTAATAATCTGTATCTCACAATGAGGTCGTGGCTTACTGGGAAAGATTCAGCATGTCTGACCTGGCAGCTTCATGGTGGCTCTCTCTGTCTCTGCCTTCTTCCTCCCAGAATTCTGTCCTGTCTTCCCCGTCTATCTAAGTTTTGCCCTATCAAAAGGCCAAGGAAGTTTCCTTATTCAGCAATGAAAGCAACAGAAATACAGAAGGACCTCCTACACCATTGCCCCTTTTTCTGTTTAAACAAAAAAGAAAGGCTTTCACTTTAACATAGTAAAATTACATATAACAAAACAGTTATCAAGCAAGAACTACAGTTACCATATTTATATTTACTTTATCTTTTATCATAACTAAGGAAAACTATAATTATAACTATCCATTCTTCAACTCCATCAAAGACTCCAGAAAGATATAATATTACCTAAGTAAATGAGAAGTAAGCAACTTCCAAAACTCTAGAAGTGACAGAGACATCTCGCTGCCTGAACAGCCACCCAAAGTTTTTTTGTACTGTTGGGGGAGCCATCTTCAGCCTACAGGCCCATAGTATCCAGCAGACATTTCCATGAAGCGGGAAAATTTAAAGACAGTTCATTCACTTTCTTCTGTATCCTGCAGAATATCTCACAGACTCTTTTATGAATCAGGAGCCCCAAAGGATCATCTCACCTTTAGGCAAGTTCAGCAGTCTTCTCTCTGTGGGTTTTTTTGTGCCCAATTTTTGCGACAGTCCAGGCAAGAGCAGTTTCTTGCCTAAATGGCTAACAAACTCCATAAGGAGCCTCTTTGATGCCTATTTTTTTCCTTAAAGTAGATTGGTGCTGCCAGGAGCAAACATGTCTTTGTCATGAAAAGCCCTAAGTTATTAAAACATGAAATGCCATATTTCGTAGTTTTTGAAAGATATGAAGAATGCCTATTTAACTGAAATATATCTCTATATATCTAGAAAATCTAACTAACATGACTACAAACTTGACTATTATAGATGACAATCTGTTAACCTATATTTTTTAATTATACATTTTTAAATGAACTACATAATCACAATACCTTAATCAAGATCAGAAATACACATACATGTAACAAAACTGATATTAAACTTGTATCAGTAAATCAAGATTTATACCAAAGATTTAAAAAATTCAAGATTTAAACACCACTTTCTGGTTTATGGACCAAAAGTAGAGAAAGCTAGAGGAGAACCATGGCAGCTGCACGTAAGCAACGAAGTCAAGGGGCCCACTCTGGTCGGAAGAGAAAACATCCCTGTGAGGAGCCTCGTGTTGAAGATTGATTTTTGGATTATGGATTCTCTGGGCTTTGCGTACAAACTCACAGATTAATCCCTCAGCAGATCCACGATTGACGGTGTTTCCGCTAGGTAGTAGAAAGTATGAGATGAGATCCAATTTGAGGTAGAGAGCCAAGGAGGTCATGACTTGTGAAATTATTGAATATGTGGCTGAATCTTATTTCTCTCTCTGCTTCCCAGTCGTCCACTGTGTTCCTGTTCTGACTTGCTACAGACCAGCACAGTAGAGCCAAGCTCCTTATGGACTGAAACCATGAGCAAAAAGTCTGTCCTTGAAGTTGTTCTCTTGGAAATTTGGTCACAAAGATGAAAAGCTGATGAATACAGTCTTGATGACAAAGTGCAGCAGGAGCTGACTGACTGGTCTTTTCTCACCCACCTATCTCTGAGACTGGTTACTATGGAGACATCAGGAAATGCAGGCTGGCAAGAAGAGGTCTGTTCCCACTGGGACTGTGTTCATTTCTTGGACTCAGTTCTGGGGAGCATCAGGATTCGGGGAAGCACAGGTGAGCAAGGTTACAAATACCTAAACAGCATTGTCAGTTGCTCTACATATCTGTTCTGTTATTCTGTTCATGTCTCCATTTTCCGGTATACCCCCACCATGCAGACTCTCATGGCCTAAGGAAGCGTCCTTTTTGTGAATAAATAGCTGACACTCAGTGGTACAGTAAAGCCCAAGTCCTTCTTTTTGATCCTGACACTGAAAAAAACAAAACTAAGCAAAACCAGAGTTTAAAGATTCCCGCACAATTTTTTTTTTTCTGTATCCTACTACTGGCATCTTTGGGTGTCCAGATTCTCATCTTTAAGTGCAGAGAGATAGAATCTTTCATGGGGCTTTTTCCTCATTCTTTATCCCTCACCATCCTTTTCCTTTTCCTCTAATTCTGCCTGAAAGAAAAATAGCCTGTGGCATTTAGACCTGGGATAAACGTGACTGGAAAAGTGAGAAAAGGTAGCCAATTAGATTGGAAATGCCTGATTTCTGTGTTGCCAGTTTTTGGAAATAGTGTCCTATCATGTCAATATTATGTGTTTCCTTATTCCAGAAAAGAAGAAAAGAACTAATAATTATGAACAATCTGAAAAGCCAAGAAAACACTGCACAAGGAAAATTGAGGCCATGGCAAGGACAAAGAACCATGCTGATGCTTGCTACTTTTCGTGGATATGCTGATATGCAGTGATATTTGAGGTCAGAGCTCTTGATTTGGTGGGCCAATCATGGACTGTTTGGTAAATCAATCTGTAAGAAGCTTGAAAAATCATTAAAACAAGCCAGAAATGATACTGGTTTGCATATCCACATATAACTTCTCAAATCATTGTTGAAATGTAAAAGAATCTTTTGCTTCCTATAGTGCATAATGCCCTTAATAAAACTATAGAAAAAAACAAAATGTTTCTGGCTGGTCATACTTTACTATAGAGTTGTTGAAGCAGTCTTGAAAAGCATATCTGAAGTCTGAAGATGCTCTAAATTACCTTCCTGCCCGAGGTACTTACAGCACTCTCTCATCCTTTCGAAACTCTATTTTAGTTCCAGAAATAAATGGAGTAATTTTAGCTCTCCCAGTCAGGGAGAGGGACAAAGGTTCTCTTAAGCGAGCAGTGACTACCTCAGCAGCAGAATATGGATGCAATTGATACAGGGCAAGCAGACAGAATGCTTCAATAAAAGTAAGAAAATGTCATGTGACAGGACACTAAATTACTGGAAACATCTAATTAAGGACACTGGACATCTAATAAGTACTATTGACAAGACTGCTTGTCCCTCTTTTATTTTTATAAAAAGTGGTGAAAAGGAAGCACGAGGTCATTGATTTCCAGGTCAGGAGGTGTTCTTTATGAGCAGTGTATTCTTGCTCATTTAATTTCTTTTTGCTTCATATGAAGCTTTATTTTTATCAAAGAAATGTAAATATATAATTTAAAACTCCAAATGGCACTGTAGGCTGGCAAATGGCTCAATAATCTTCTATTTATATATTCATTCCCTAGAGGGTATTTTTTCTGAGATTTTTAATTACATGTCTATATTAGTTCTTGATTTTTGTCAAGGATTGGCATTATTATAGATTTTCTATTATTAGAATTGGTGATTTTCCCACCCTGTAGTCATCTTCATTTACTCATACAGCTTTATTTCATCTACCCTCTTAATATGTTCATACAGATTTCTCTAGATCAATTTCAGTTCTTATATTAATCTGACTTTGTAAATACTATATACAGTTTAGAGAGTAAAACATAATGATTATATTTTACCTCTGTTTTTTTTACTTTTGATAATTGCTACATATATTTTCCCACATGATATTCTTTCTGTCTATAATTATCTAGTTTCTTAACTTTCACATTGAACTGAAAATTTTCTCTGAAAATACTGACTTCACAAGGCTATCATTTTCATTGTTTTAAACCATTTTCACATAGATATTATATTATGGATACTGGCCCAGTTTTTCACATCTCCATGTATCTAGCCCCTATAACATACTGCCCATTCTACCTCTGGGCTTGGCTACATCTTGGATTAACCACCTGAAAAATACCAAACCCAATATTCTTCCATTTGAATAAGCACCTATGCATTTCTATGGTGCAGGAGAATTGTCTGTATTCTGCCAATTATATTTTAAATAAACGCTGATTGGATGATACCCAAGGCAGGAAGTATAGATGGGAAAACCAGACAGGAAGTAGAGGTGGGGCAGTGAGAACAGGAGTATTCTGGGAAGAAGGAAGCTCTTTCCACAGTCCTGCCCAGACACAGAAGAAGGAAGATGTGATTGCCCCACTGAAAAAGGTACTAAGCCATGTGCCTAACATAGAGTAGAATAATGGGTTAATATATTTTCTAAGAGCTAATAAGAAGCCTGAGCTAATGGGCCAATCAGTTTATGTCTAATGTAGACTCTCTGTGTGATTTTTTGGGGGTGCTAAACGGCTGCAGGAACTGGGCAGGACAGAAACCCCAACAAGCCTGCCCTCATGTTACATTTCTACCTCCATCATGAGACCATGCCTGGGATGCTCTGTCACTGAGGAATAAGAGTGAAATGAGGAAAAGTTGTCCGTGCAGGAACAGCATGGCAGTCAGTGCCTGACAGCTACCAGCTGAATGAATGCCTGAACAGGTCTTGCCAAGGTTATCTTAACGTAGTATAGACACACATAACTGTTTAGCTGGTGATACCACCTGAGAGAGAACACAGCATTTAAATCCACCAAATTTTGAGGGGCTCAGGACCCTCAGTTTAGTCCCAGTTTTGCTTAGATATCTAACTATAGTTCTGAGACTCTTTCTTTTTGATTCCCCCTTAATTGCAGTAAAGCAAATAGGAGTGTCTTAAGGATTTTGTTTTCCCAACCTTCCTCAAGACCCAGCAATACCACTTTGGAGTATATACCCAAAGGATGCCCAATCGTATCACAAGGACATGTGCTCAGCTGTGTTTATAGCAGCATTGTTTCTCATAGCCAGAACCAGGAAACAACCTAAATACCCCTTGACCGAAGAACGGATAAGGAACATGTGGTACATTTATACAATGGAGTACTACACAGCAGAAAAAAATTGCAGGCAAATGGATGGATCTAGGAAACATCATATTGAGTGAAGTAGCCCAGACTCAGAAAGACAATTTTCATATGCACTCACTCATGAGTGGCTTTTGGACATACAGCAAAGAAAACCAGCCTACAATTCACAATCCCAGAGAACCTAGACAACAATGAGGACCCTAAGAGAGACATACATGGATCTAATCTACATGGGAAGTAGAAAAAGAGAAGATCTCCTGAGTAAATTGGGAGCATGGGGACCTTGGAAGAGGAGTAAAGGGGAGAGAGAAAAAAAGAGGGGAGTGGAAAAAAATGTATAGCTTGATAAAATCAATAAAGAAGAATCTTTTTTCCATTGACAAGGGTCTAGATTTATGAGGTCAAATTTGAAAGACCTATTTTCCTAGTTTCTTCCCAAATTTCTTTCATTGTTAAAGAATATAAAGACATACTGAGCTCCAATCTTAAAACTTCATATTTATTAAAATGTTTTAGCTCTTATTTTTATTTCAAAATTAGAAAATTTTGTGATATAATGTATTCAATGAATTTACCTATTACATCGAACATTTAATTGATTAGAACTGTCTAAAAATAAGGTATTTTAAACCATTAGTTCTTTTTTTATTTTTGTTACTATAGTGATAATTTTCAGTTTCTCCATGTGCAGTCACCAGTTTTAATGTTTTAGGAAATATAGAAGGATCCCTTAATTTTCAATGTTTTTATGTTATTTTGTGAAAGAATTTCTAGGACCACATTTCTATTACTTCTCCAATGGGTTTGTAAATTTGTCTAGTAGATTATCTTTCCTTCTTAAAACTTTTATTGTTTTATCTTTTTCATCTTCTTTTCTCCCCATTCCCTTCATTTACTTTTGATTTCTATTATTTTGCCTCATTGTATGTGTACTTTTTCTAGTGCTAATGTCGTACCTCAGGCCTCATGCATGCTGGACACATCTTAACTCTTTGATGATCTTGGGTTCACTGCCCTTTGTAGACCTACAAACGAAAAGCAGATACAAACCCAAATACAGAAGTAGATCATATTGACTTGGTGTTTTTCTCAAAGGTCAAGAGCATATGGGCTCATTGGCTGTCTCACAAGGGTTTGAATCTGTGGACCTTTTCTCTCATGCTGCTTTTCCAGAAAACGCACTGTCAGTTTGTGACAGAACATTGTAAATCTGAGAGTAAGTCATTTGGAAGAAGGGTGATAGAGTTTCCTGCACTCCCACTATCTTCTCTCTCCTGCTATCACTCCTAGATATGGCTTATGTTATGGACTCGCCATTTTCTCTGTGAAACTTTCCATAGAGAAAGACTGTTGGCACACGGAAGATATTTTTGTGGATTCGGGGCCTCAAGGAAACATTTCTGAGTGTAACTGTTCCTTGAAAAGATGTGCTCTAAGGTCAGTTCACTTGACTTATTTTTCTCCTACATGCTCAGTGCCCTGGCTTCCAGTCTCTGTGCAGGTGACAACACAGATTCTCCTGACACATCTCCTCTCTCCTCTTCTGTTGTCCCTGACCTGTCCATCAACTGTCATTACTGTCCACCTGTGGTCCAATTTTAAAGACAAAAACATCCTTCCATGCTTCCAACTTTTGTTCCTCTTGAACTTTCCAGCATTTTGAAATTTTAAGGATCACTTTTACAGAGCATGTGGAAATGCTACATGTTTATAACATACTATATTAATTATAAAAATCTTGTGTTCAGGGTTTACATGTGTGAAGTTTACCAAAAATACTGTAATTGTTCTCTCTGCTAGTATAGCTGTATAGCTAATTGAAGTGAGGCTAAACATTATTTAATTGAAAAACTGCACACCTTAGGAATAACAGTATTTATTAATTTGAAAATCATAAAAATACTAAAATATTTTAGGTGATGTATTTTTGTGAGCCATGGGAATAATATAAGTAAATACATATTCCATTTGTACTTGAAAAAATGTATTCTAAACTAGTTAAGGAGGGTTAATTCTGAAAAAAAAAATGTGAACAAGACCTTAATTTGTTAATCAAGATCAAACTTATCTTTTGCAGAGGAAATATGTAAGCCTGGTGTGCAAGCATCATTTCCTAGCATATTAAAGAGTAGTGACTGTTTTAACCTACTATTATCTCTGTAAATAATGTTTTCTCAGAACCTAAGTTAATGAGGTAAGGATTGGCGATCAGCTCATTAAAGCTCTAAAAATAGAGGCAGTGATAAATGTGGTGTCAGAATTCCTAGGCAAAGGCAATACCAGGAAAGCTAACAGTGATCAATGCCCAGTTAGAACATCACAACATTGTGGTCATTTAATGACATCCTTATCTGCTAATAACTCCTTCCCTTGGATTAGGATTATTAAAGCTTCAGTGAGAACCTGTGACAATACTGACATTTGCTTATGATTGTTCGTCTTTGCTTAATTCTTGGTTGATCTGACATTGAATACAATTACTAAGTCTATAACCATCTTTTCTTATAAATAAAAAATAAGAAAATATTTATCAATGATAATTTATTATAAAAGGCTGCCTTAACAAACATTTTATTTCTTTTAGAAGAATTTGGAATAGCACAATGATGTCAAGGAATTTTGTTCAGCAGTTCTGATTTCATGAGCTGTGTGAACTTTTAAAAATGCATACCTGTTTTTGAATGCATATTAGCTAGCTAGTTAGGTGACTTAGGTAGACAGAGTTAGGGTTGAATATGAAGTCTACCATGCCAGGTTTTAGGTATATAAACCAGGGAGAGTCAATCACTCTGAGATTTTAAATATGTGTCTTTACAACAGGGGAAATGTTCTTCTCCCCCAAAGTGAAATTTGTTCTCAGCATGGCTCTAGTTACTTATGGAAAATAGTTTTATGTGTTGTGCATGATATAGACTACCAGTAAGTCAGTGTTGGATTTTTCCAACTGCCAAAGAATCAGACAATATCAATTCATAAAGATATGAATCTTAAAATCAAAATGCTTAATTTTCCTTAATTATAATTCCACATGACTTAAAGGCTAATGCATTTAGTTCTGGAGTCTATCTATTTCTAGAGAGCATGTAAAATTTCCTGAAGTTTTTAGTGTTAGATCAGTTTTCTACTACCTAGCAGAGGAAAAACATATGTGTCAGAATAAACTAGAGAACATTTTTAACTTTTATCCTCTACAGTCTCAATCTAAGAGAGTCTGACATACCATGTACATCCAGTCAAAAACTCAGTTTCCAGCCCAAGAATGGAAACTTTGAAAGCCATTATCCAGAGGTCACATGTCATTAGTGTGAAGCCCATATCTGGAGGTCACATGTTATTAGTATGAAGTGCTTTAGAGTTGTGCTTGTTTCCAATTATGATTGAATAACTCAGTTTCTATCACTAATTTCAAGATTTATGACACTATGTAGTATCATAAAAAATTACTCAGGCTTAATAAATTCATCTCAAGGTTATAAAAACTGCATGCAAATTTTAAGCAGACAGATAAGTAAAAAATAACCACTGTTCACCATGTTCAGATGACTTCAAAATGTTAAAAGAAATTCATTCCTTTAGTCAGTGTGTGAATCAGAATTCTGGTTTAAAAAAATTTTTTTTGTTGCTGTTGTCTCTGTGAGTTTTAGTGATGATGAAAATCACTCATGAAGTCCCTATTATATTTGAAGTACACTCTGATGTACCTGTATGATCTTATTTAATCCTCTATCAATTCGAGAGGCTTCTTCTTGACAGGACTCTCTCTTCCTGTGCTGAGATCTGAGGAGGTCCAGAGGGGTGAGTTTGTGCGCACCTGGTGGGAAGGTCCCCGAGGGAGTGCTGGCACCACCAGCCCCTGCTGCAGGGGGCCTCTTTGTTCCACACGACCCTGTCCCCGCCCCCCGCAAGTTTTCCCTTTCTTCTGTGGGGTCCGTGGCCCACCAAGACTTCCTCTTCCTGCACTGAGATCAGCTATCCAGAGGGGTGAGTGCGTGCAATCCTTCCTGGAAGGTCCCCACCAGCTGAGACTCCCCTGACTGCAATCAAAGGAAGAGATGGGCAATAGCCAATCCAAGAATTCCTCCAACAGCCTGAAAAGCAACATTATAACACCAGAAACCAGCGAGTATGCAACAGGAAAACCTGAGCAACCTAACCCAGAAGAAGTAGAAGAAATCGACTTTAAACGTAACATTATGAAAGTGATAGAGAACTTTAAAGAAGAGGTGAAAAACTCCTTTGAAGAAAGGGATGAGAAAACTAACAAAAAGTTAGAAGATATGAATAAATTCCTCAAAGATACCCTAGAAAACGATGAAAAAGCAGGTAATGGAAACAGTTCAAGACTTAAAAACTGAAATGGAGGCAATGAAGAAACACAAACTGAGGGAAGGCTGGAGATGGAAAATCTGGGTAAACGAGCAGGAACTACAGAGACAAGTATAACCAAAAGAATACAAGAGATAGAAGAAAGAATCTCAGATGCTGAAGATACTATAGAGAAAATAAACTCATTGATCAAAGAGAACACTCAGTTCTAAATGGCGGTCCTCCCCTCAGGGATCAGAGAAACTTGCAGAAGAAAAAAACAGAAACTTGTAAGTGCCAGGGAGAATGGAGGACACCAAGAAAACAAGGCCTTCTAAACACAGCAGGACCAACATTCATAAGAACTCACAGAGACTATGGATGCTGTGAGATAATGCTCTTGAACCCTGTAAATATTTGTCACTCATATTGATTTAATAACATGCTAATTGGCCAGTACCCAGGCAGGAAGTAGACTTGGGGCAAGGAGAACAGGAGAATTATGGGAAGAGGAAAGGCTCATTCTGCAGTCACCACCAAGATGCAGAGGAAGCAAGATGAAAATGCTGCACTGAGCAAAGTTACCAAGCCATGTGGCTAAACATAGATAGGAATTATGGGTTAATTTATGTTGTAAGAGCAAGTTAGTAATAAGCCTGAGCTAATATGCCAAACAGTTTATAAATAATAAAAGGTGTGTGTTTCTTTGGAACTGAATGACCTTGGTACCAGACAGGACAGAAACTTCTGTTTACAATAGCAGCATAGACAGGGCTTCATGGGTCTGTGTCAGACCCTATGCTTAAAGAGGAAGTAGACACGTGTCACTATCCCTAACCAAGAACCTATCTTCAACTGACAATCACTTGCAAATGAAAAATAAGTTTTCTCCTGTTGACAGAGGTTTTCTGTCCTGCCCAGTCCTGTAGCCATTCAGTCCAAAAGAAGCACACAGAGGCCTACATTAATTATAAACTTGTTGGCCTATTAGCTCAGGTTTCCTTATTAACTAACTCTTACATCTAACATTAACCCATAATTCTTGTCTGTGTTAACCACATAGCTTGGTACCTTTTATCAGCGAGGCATTCTCATTTTGTTCCTTTGTGTCTGTGTGATGATTGCAGACTGACCTTTTCCTCTTCCCAGAATTCTTCTGTTCTGGTCACCCTGCCTATACTTCCTGCCTGGCTACTGGCCAATCAGAATTTTGTTAAAACAATACAAGTGACAGAGTACAAGACAGTTGTCGCACAGCATTCTTTAATGGAGTCTCATTGTATATAACCCATTCTTAAAGTCAGGCCTTTTGCTTAACTGTAGATGCTCAACACAAAACATACTTAAAGGCATCTAAGGGGATTCTTTGTCTAATAATTCTTTGCCTCATAATGCTTTGTCAAAGCTTCCTTTCTTTCACAGGTCTTTGTATACATATTATAGTTTGTGGGTTTGTTTTTAATGGAACTTCTGTTTGCTTCTCTGCATTTATATGTATTTCTTGTACTTTTTAGTAGGTTCCTTTTCTTTTTTTTCTTCTTTTTTTGGTCTTATTCTGGTTTGTTTGTTTATATTTTCTATTATTATTATTATTATTATTATTATTATTATTATATACCTATCTCTAGTTTAATGAGGTAGAAAAACAAATGGAATGGATTTGAGTAGATGGGGGTGTAGGGAGGATCTGGGAGGAGTTGGGGGAGGGAAAATCACAATCAAAATACATTGTATAAAAATTTATTTTCAATTATAAAAAGAGCCATATAAAAGAATTGTTGATTTTAGGATGAGCAAAGGGATCAGTGTGTAAAGACACTTGCCATCAATCCTGCTTCTGACTTCTATCTGCTGGTCCCACAGGGTGGAGAGAGAGTGACTCCTGCTCATTGTCCTTTGAGATCTGTATCTCACTATGGCTGCATATAACTAAACCCACATTCATGTACATGAATACACAAATGAATAAATTAAAACATTTTAAAATTAATAATCCTGTGTAACAACTCATGGGTTGTTCAAATCACCTCATTTTCTTCACAGCCTACCCTCTGATTTGGGTTAGAATGACACAAATCAATGTGCTAACTTTGTCATTGTATAATTTTCTATCTGTGGCTCTTAGTTACATTCCATCAAACCATAAAAAATATATTAATCTTTACTCAATTGAAATATTGTAGATATTTGAGGATAATCCTGCCTAATTTTACAAATTGATAGTTGCATTCTTATTTTAAAATGATGAAATTGGGTTTCTATTTTTCATTAGGCTAATTCTTTCTATTGTAGTATACTTTCTCCTTATTTCTTATATAGTTGGTGCCTGAAACAATATATACATTTCAGTTTATAGAAACTATGACTCATTTCCTCTGATGTTGAACTTTGGTATACTTCCCAAGGCTTAGATTTTCTATCCCAAATACCTACCTATCTGTGGAGGCCCCAAAAGGTGAGCCTGTTTCCACTTTGTCTGAAGGTCAGAGAGTTTCAGCTTATTAAAGTTGTTAACAACAAGTGTAGCTACACACCCTAAACTAGGGTATGGCTACTTGGTGTTTCAGACATTTAAGATGGCCAATACAGGTAGATCCTCTCCACCCTGACTGAAGGTCATAGAAATCAAGCATACTTTTACTCCTTCTTTTGAATTAAGAGCTTTGACCTAGGCAGTGGCTGCCTTCAGGATACTTGGTCTAGGGTGGGCTTACTGCCTAAACAATAGAATGCTTTTTTCATGAATTAATGATTTGATGGCTCAAAGTATTGAAACAAATAATTGTTCTAGTTGTCCTTTGTATCATGTTAAAGCAGTGTCCTCTCTTCTCCCACCTGTTGTATTGGGGTATAAAAGTGTATGGAAAATTAAATGTGGGTGAATTTCAGTATTCACTGGAACTCCCTCCTGGTACTACTATGTTTTCTGTTTTATTAATTTCACTTGTGACTTCATACTCTTTACTTATTTTTCTAATCCCCATGCTCCTGCCCTGGTATGTGGTACACATGTTGAGACCAGTCCCTGACACCTATTATGGGTTACCTGATCCATATGGCTTTTCATATGATACTTCTGAAAATCTGGAGCAAGAATTAGTCAGGATAATGTATTCACTTAATTACCATTTGCTTAAACATACAGAAGAGATGGATGCTTTACACAATTTATTAATATCAAGAAGTTAGTTAATATTTTCTTTGGAGAATATAGGCTGAGAAAGAACAACAAATATTGGTTTATTTTGTGATTGATGCCTTTGACTTTGCTTAATTCTTAGTGAGTTAGGAACCAACCTAAGTAACATATATAGCTACAGAGAAATTTAAAATGAGCAACTTATGTAATTTCAGTTTTTTGAATAAATTGAAAATGATATTCTTATAATTGTGTGGACAAAATTTTAAAAAGTTAATACATACATCACGTGTAAATAGATTTCTACTTTTATGGAATGATGGAGAAGTGGAAGACACACTCATGTGAATAATGGAGTGTGTTGGCCAAGGACCCTCATGGCTGTGTGCATGCTGATGCAGAAGTTATCCACCAATTGTTCCCAGAGTATATTATCTTAACCGTTCCCCAAATTACTTCCTTTGTAGAAACAGTCAAATAACTAAAATAAAATGATTTGATAAAGCCTCATTTTTATATTATTCTTATATGTTTAGAACAGAACAGATTATTTAGTCATAGTTTATGATCTTATACTTCTATTGTTGAAACAAATGAAAAATTTAAAAGGAAAGGATACTTTAGGTATATTCCCTTTATCTTTTAAAATAATTTTAGACATTAAATAAAGTACATTTGCACATTTTTCTCTAACAAATTTATTTCTCTCAGAGGATGTTTTCTTTTGTATTATTTTTAAAACCATATTCTGACTATAAAATAGTCTTTTTTAGCATATTTTTTTCCACTCGGTAGAACACCAGATCTCCTTTGTGATTCTGTTTTTATCTGGCTCTGAACCAAAGAATGGTCATTCATGATGACTTTTAACACATAGATAATACTTAGCAAGGAATCTTTCTATAACTTCTAAAATATCACTGTACATATATATGTGTGTGTGTAGTATATGTATATAGTATCATTATAGTATCTATAATATCATATATAGTATCTGTAATGATTGTTCTGTCTCTTTAAATCATTACAGTATCCTATACATAAAGAACAAGTTAAATATGTTTATGCTTAATCCTTATTCTTCCTTTCCAACTTGATCCATGAGTTGGAAGAAATAATACTGTAAAATTAATTGCCCACCAGAATCTATCCACAATAGGTTGTTTTCCCAATCAAAATTGCAATATCATTATTCACAGACATAGAAAGAAAGACCAAAGATGGAGGTAAAAAAGACCAAGAATTATCAAGTAAATCCTGACAGAAAAGAATACTGTGGGAGACATATTCATACCTTATTTCAAATTATACTGCAGAGCCGTAGTATTACAAACTTCTCAGTTCTGTTACAAAAATAGATATATGGAAATTAGAATAGACTTGAAGACCTATGTATAGATATAAGCAATTATAGTTAACTACTATTTGACAAAGAAGCAAAAATGTATGTACATTGGAAAAAGGATAGCACCTTCAATTATTAGTGTTGGTAAAACTATATACATGCAGAAAAATGAAATTAGAACGTTATCTCTCACCATGCACAAACTTAGCTCCAAAGGGATCACAGATCTCAAGATAAGATTGTATACCTGCAAACTGCTGGAGACAGAAATAGGAAAAGCTCTCAATTCATAGGCACAGCATGGGCTTTCTGGATACATCTCTGATGACTCAGGAACTGATATCCACACTCAACAGATGGGAGCTTACAAAAATAAGTCTCCCCAACAACAAAGCAAATAGGGTGGAACAAAGGGTGACCTTTGCCAGAGGTCTCTAGAGAGAATGAAAATGCATATTATACAAAGAACGATGTATAAACTACGCATTTACATGACAGATAAGCAGACCAAGTAAAAAGTGAAGTGTGAACTGAACGGAAACCTCTCAAAAAAAAAATGAATGGAAATACTTAGGAAACGGTTAAAAGGGTAGATATATTTAGCCATTAGAAAATGTGAAATAAAACTACATTAGGATTAATCTTATCCCTGTCAGAATATCAGAATAACCAGTGACAGCAAACGATGGTGTGGGGATGTTACAAAAAGGGAACACTTATGCACTGCTGCTAAAAGCATAAACCAGTACAGCCATTTTTGAAATCAGTTTGGAGGTTTCTCATGAACTACAATTAGAACCTCCATATGGATCAGCTATACCACTCCTGGTCTTATACCCCCAAGCTTTATATACTAATAAAGAGATGCTTATCTATCATGTTCTTTGATGCTCTAATCTTTGATGCAGAGACTATCTTTTGAGGGAGAGTTTGAGTGAATTAACCCAGATAGACAATGATGCTCATAGAAGACAGGAGATATTAAATGAAAATCTCGGTACAAGGCATGCGATACATCCCTAGGAGCACAGGAGGCTCTAGAAATCCCATATAGCTAGGCTATTCCCATGGATTATCCACCGTAACTACTATATTGTAAGATTCTATAGTTGAAGGTATCACACACTTGTGCTGAAGAATACAAGGATATTAGTCTCAAATTGACTGATAAGCTGCCTCCCTGCTGGCTAGCTTTAAAACACTATGCAAGGTTCTATGGGGGAAAAGACGTCAGTGGTATAAACAAGCACTAGACGGCTCACCTGCAATATTGACCTGCCAGTCAAGATATGCCTACTTGTATAATAGTGGGAGGATTGTTAGGATGTAACTAGCTAGTTTCTGACCGAATTTGACCCCTGATTAATAGGAGGCAATTTTGTACTTGGAACTGTACTCCCGATCAAAGGTCCATAGCTATAGAAGTCATAGGCCCCAGGATAAAACCTGCTAGAAGTACTTGGCTAAACAATTACATTGTCAAATTGCCTTCTAAATACTCATATTTATCTTGTTTACATTTTCCTTTTACTTAAAATATCTGATTTTGATGTTTTGTGTTAGCTTTTATTCTTTGATTTCATTTTCAATAGTATGAAAATCAATTTGGGTGGAGTTTACAAACTTCTTAAATGCCATCTGCCCATTGTCTCAATGTTCTTTATACCTGTCCCTCTAGAGAATAAACTAAGAGAATTACTTTAGCAGTTGACAAGCATTACCACATGTGGAGATAGTGCCCAATTTAGGCTTCCCAGGGACTGTTGTTTTGCTTGTTGCACTCTGCTTTGCCGTGTTGCTTTTGCCTTGATGTGTCTGGAGTTTTGGTAAGTCACTTCATCAGATTTTCCCATTGGACCATCAGGTAAAAGGTTTTGAATACCTGCCAGGAAGAACATCAGGAAGGATCTTTTATCATGGGCCTTCTCCTTGTTAGGTGAATGGTATGTAGCTTGGGAAAACTTGAAAGGGTTACAGACTTAAAATCAATACTCTTGCATCACTTATCCAATTATTTAGTAATATTTTCTAAATGTATATCTTATATGCCAAGAATCATAAAAATAGGAAACAAATACAATCTCCATAATAATGTGTGTATTATGTCTCTATCTATCTATCTATCTATCTATCTATCTATCTATCTATCTATCTATCTATCTACCTATCATCTATCTATCCATCATGTATCAAGTAAAAATGCAGTCTGCTAAGTGAAGACAAAAAGAGAAACACATGTATAGGGGCAGTGTTAGTTAAGTATGTATTCAAGCAATAAAAGTAAATAATTAGTTTGATTTTGGGAAACTAAGAAGAGTCTTTTGGATTGTCCTTTTAGTGTTAATTGGCAACTTAACAAAGGAAAGAGACCCAGACTTCCAGATCTAGAAAGTAACTTAAATGATAAAACTGAAGAACATGATTTGATGTAAAATACAGTTTGCTGTGTTTCTTCAAGTTCAGTACTTGCTCTTGTTTGGTAGCATCACCAAATGCCAATCACAAAAGCACAGAGACTGACTTTAGGGTAATAACCACAATGCCATAAAATGGAAAGCTTTATATGAAACTTCAAGAATCTTAGATTATACCCATAGAAATAAAAATTTATTTAAAACATTATAAGGCAAAGAATTGTGAAATTATACTTGTTGATGGGCAATTTTGTGTGTGACCAGGAGGGAGATTTGGGGGAAGAAAGAAGGAGCAAGGAGAACATTTAAGGTACCTCACTGCTAACCCAATGTGAGTTATATTCTGCAATGAATTGTGCTGCTTAAATTTAAAGTTATTGAACATTTGCTTCATGCCAGGTAACTTAGTTTATCAAACACTGATTTACATGATTACTTTGTTAAACTCTTTTTCCATCACTCTAAGAATCGTAGGCATAGAGTAAGCTTGATTTTCCTTGCCTGGGCAACTGTGGCCTGTGGCTCTGATATACATTATTACATGTCCTCCTAGAAGAACTGATGTTCAAATATGTGATATGGATAGAGATCATCTGAGTCCACTAAAATGTGGCCCTTCCAGTAAGCCTTTGCCCAGAAAACAAGAGGAAGACTGAACTATAACTAAAGTCATGAATCTATACTATAAAGAATATTGGCGATTTCTGCCAGATGCTAGAAACTAGAGCAAGCAGATAGGCTCACTCACACTTTCTTGGAGAAAACATTGCCCAGATGGCACTGAGATTCTGAGTTTCTCTTTCTTTTTTTTTGCCTCCATAACTGTGAAGCAATAACAAAACCAGTTAGTTTTGGTCTTCATTTCACAACAGGCCTAGAAAACTACTATACTTTTGCTTCAGAGTGATAGTGGAGCCTGAAGACATCACTGCAAACATTCATAAATTACTGAATGTTAATAATCAAAGTTGATGGAGGAAGGACTCCAAGCATAAGGAATAATGCATGTATCTTAGCTAAGATTGCTCTCCAGGGAAACCTGAGTGAAAGGCAGTGTTCTTTTATTTAATCAGGGATTCTAGGGAGCAGAAGCAAGTGACTGGGTGAGTGAGTGAGCAGAGAAGCACAAATGACAAATGTATGTTATCATAGCTGTTTGTTTGAGACACGTGTGTGATTTTTGTCGCCACCTCATAAAATTCATCTCAGAATGAATCCTCGTCATCCTCATCCTCATATGTACTCAAAGCAGGAAGTGCAAAAGCAGCAGAAGAAGCAGCGGAGTCGTGCAGACAAGAAGCACCTGCTGCATCTTTGGACCCCTTGTGTCTGGGCCATCTGCGGACAGAGGCTGCCCAGTGTGAGGGCAGATCTCCCTGATTCAGTCAACACTTTCTTGAATTCTCTTTAAGGATTCACCCAAAGGCATGTTTGTTCATTGATAACAGATCCCTTCAAGTTGGAAATCACGGTCCTCCATCACCAAGAACACTGTTCTGCATCCTCCGCTCACGATGTGGAAAAACCTGGGACAAATGGATTTTGAAGATTCACCATCAGCTTTAATGCCCTGATTCCAGAAAACTTGTCTGTAGGTGGCATATTGAGAGGAACAGAGGAGGAAAATGGACGTGAGAAATAGAAGAAAACTTTTAAACAGTTTTCTAAGTGCTCTGATAGGAGTTCAGTCTGTACTGACAGGGATGGAACTGGAGATAATTAGATTCAGGAGACAGTATGTAGTAGGTCAAATGAGCACTTGGTAATGGATTAGATACCCAGGAGGACATAATAGTTAAAGAACGATGTTTCAAGAATGACACACAAGCATTCATCTTATGGAGATTGATGAATGTTTGTGTCAGTCATTGACAGGACAACTAGAGAAAGAGCCATATTTAATACAGAAGCTTCAGATGGCTGTAAGATATCTAAGTCACTCTTCCATGCAGGTAGATGGATGTATAAATCTGTTGGTCAGAAGAGTAGAATGCACAGAAAGGAGAAATAGGAAAGTTTTCCACATAAAGAGACTGATCACTGCTGTGTTTCAAGAAAAAAAATAATGGTGTACAGAAGGAGCAAAGAATGTTGTCAAGGACAGTTCTGGAGAAATTCTAATTTTGATGATGAAGGAAAGAATGCTGGTTTTTCAAATATAACTGTAATAGAGGCAGAGACGAAGCGTCAGTAGAGTATCTAAATCAAAAACTATACATGACATAGGAACAGTGGATTAAAAAAAAAAAAACGGCCAAACTCATGTTAAGCTTCAGAAAGAAAAAAAGAATTGCTGCTAGTTTTCTAGTTTCCATGCATAAGAAGATGAAGACTAACATGCTAAGGAAATGAGTAAGTTTTGAACATTTGGAATTGGAGAAAACTATGAGGCATTTGAGCATTCGCCTCTAGAAATGCTCCTACAGGCACCAGCTTGGCACAGAATCTTTTTACTGTGCAAGATATGAAGCATGGTGACTTGTGCGCTGCTTGCCAGTGTTTCCAGTCCAGAGCGACACAAGCCACCGCACAAAATAGGTTTACTTTTTACAGATAATCACCAAAGGACAACATAAGCCCAGGTTTCTGATAGGAAAATCTTGAAAGTCTCAGAAAAGGCGCTCAGCAGGTTTGGAGTCTTGACTTTGCAAGTTTCACGTCTTTACAGCAGAGGGACCCTGGAAGGTGTCTGGTCCCAGGTTATTCATTTCAGTGGGGTGACAGGAGCTGTGTTTCTAAGAAATAAACAAACACAAAGCATGGGCTGTTTGGGCTAGTCTCTCTCCATTTCAGCATGCTGTGCCCCTAGGTTTCCTAACTTCATTCTTGAACAGTAGACGCTCCAAAGAGTAAAAACTGGTTCCAACTAAAGTCACACAAAGAATGCCACACACTAGTAACTGCTGTACACGTTTCCTTAGTGTGAATGCAGTAGGGATCAGAAGAGATAATACCGCTACCTCCATTGGAAGCATGAAGAAGCAGGCTGGGGAATGTCTAATCATTGCCTGAGAATCACAGAGTTAATAAACTGTGAAAAGAGGATATGAACCTACGTGGTATGATGAACAGTGCATTGCATTTAATTGCTTTTACTATAGATCTAACAATAGGGTAAATCTGCATGTGGAAACTCTATTCTTTGTGAGCCAACATAGATTGGTGTTAAAAATCGTGAGAAAAGCGAAAAAAATATGAATACAACAAAGAAAGCTGTTTAGGGTGGGAAGGCAGAACCAGGTGAGATCTATACAGATAGCATGGTGAAAATGAAATTTACTGTTGTTTTAAGTGACAGAATCCTTATTAGAAAAGCACAGGGGACACAGAAGAGGACAATACAAGTGAAGTGAACCATGTGAAGACTATTTAGAAGGTGGTGAGTGGGTAGATGCATTAGCAAGGTCAAGTAGAATGAAAACTTCCATCAGTTATGGGAATCAGGCCATCTCTAGTGACCTTAGAAAGTTCTGCTAGGGACTCTGGCAGTGACAAGGACTGAACCGCTGCAGAGGAATGAGGGGAGAGGCTGAATGCTGCAAATGTGCCTGCATGTATTAGACATTTGAATGAGTAATCTAAGGGTTGCTTCATTTTATGAAAAGGGAACATGGGTAACAGGGAGACATTTTTAAGATAAAAGAGATATTTTAATGTTTCAGGTTGCAAAGGAAAAGCTGGAGAGAACAGAAGTGATAATATAAAGCTCACAGGGAAATGTGAGAGATTTTGCTATCAAAGACTGGGAATGAACCTTGTGTGTTGGAAGCAGATTAAATTGATTTTATATAGTCAATATGGGAGCAGGGTTAAGGATTAAAAGGTTTCAGTTAAAATGGAAAAATATAGACTAGAATTTTGAGGTCTTCTGCTTTATTGATTGCTTTCTCTCTCTCTCTCTCTCTCTCTCTCTCTCTCTCTCTCTCTCTCTGTGTGTGTGTGTGTGTGTGTGTGTGTGTGTGTGTGTGCGAGAGAGAGAGAGAGAGAGAGAGAGAAAGGGGGGGGAGAGGGAGAGGGAGGGAGGGAGGGAGGGAGAGACAAAGAACCAGGCACAGGAAACTTAAGAAAGGAAGTGTTTACTTTGGCTCACAATCTAAAAATGCTAGTTACACCATGACAGGGAAGGCATGGCAGCCAAGCTTGAGGACTCTGAGGTGGATGACTGGTCCTTTGCAGTTAGCTTTTTCTTTTTCTTTAGTTCAGGACGCCAGCCTTTGGAATAGTGATGCCCACATTTGTAGTGAGTCTTTCTACCTCAATGGACCCAACCAAGAAAATCTGTCAGAGGTGTGCCCAGTGGCTTGCCTCTTCCGTAGTTCACAACCCTCTCCAGCTGACAGTCCATAGTCACCATCTAATTATTAAAAAGTGATGCATGTGGGGTTGAAATAGCTGGAGAGGTAAGGTATTTTGAATAGTTAGAGGGAATGAAAGAGATTTAAGAATGTGAGAAGCTAATGGGACTGGCTAGTATTGCAATTCCTATGAACTGCAATATCTGATCTAATCTGTGTGCTGATTTAATTCTAATTTACATAGTAGCACTCAGCAACTTGGGCTGTTATTTAAAATATGAAATAGTGCTGTTGACTCACAAGACTGCTGAGTGGAGTTTTGTGCCAGGGGCATAAACAGCAAATGTGACTGCAAGAGAGTGTGTGGTGGTCTCGTAGACAGGTTAGCTTCACAGGAAGAAGAGAAAAGGAAGTAATAATCAGAGGGGGGTAGTATTCTCCTTGCAAATATTATGGCAATCAGCAGACTGATAACTTGAGAGTTTCAGGAGTTAAGTGTGCTGAGAAAGCTGTATTTGTTTTTCTGGAAAGAGAAGTTGTTTCAGTAGCACCCATTTAAATTTTAAAAATGGTGCCTCAAAGTTTGAAAGATTACAATAGTTAAATGATATTAGTGTCATCCTTATCAATGACCAGCTGGAATAATCTGCTAATCAACTGGCTACCCATGTATTATTGCACTGAGAAAAGGGGATATAGGAACAACATTTGTTCTTGGCCTTAACAGTTGGCAGAGAAACTGGAAATTTAATAGTAAAGAAGATTTGGGCTTTTGGAATTTGGAAATCACCGTAAACCTCTCCTCACATGTTCATTCAAGTGATCCCCTTATTGAGACAATGACATATACTTTATTTTAATTGTTCTTTGGGAATCCTTGCAAGAAGCAGTGAAAACAATATCCCACATTCCTAAATACGAGGTTATGAGTGATTATAGTTTTGCAAATATTTTTGCAAGTAGCCTGGTGGGCTGAGGAAGGAATGCTAGCTTAGCTTCTTCCTTTCGGTCAGTACCAAGAATAATAGAAATCAAACCATGTGCAACATCAGAAATGGTGATCTCATCTTTAAAAACTTGAGTGACTGCTGCACCAAAGATGAGGAGCTAGCATGGCTCTCTGAAAGTATAAATTTGACATGAGCTCTGATTTAAATCATAGCTCCTTAGCTTAATAGCTGTTTGACCTTGAGCAAATTAATTAACCTTACAAATCCCAAGTTTCTGAAGTACGGATCAAGGCTAATAATACCTCTCTCAGAATCACTGTTTGAATTAGAAATAAAAAGCTAGGAGTTTAGCTCAGTGGTAGGATGCTTGCCTCCATCCAGTACATGCCCATAAAACACAGCACAGCTTAATCTGCTGGACAATAAATCTGTTGAACTGGAAACAAAACCAATCATCTTTTATGATCATTAGTATTTGTTCATCTATTTATTTTACTTTATTTCTTCAGACTATCATGTAATTAAAACATTTCTCATTTTCTCGTCTTCTCTCCAAACTTTCCTATATCCCTCCCTGCTCTCCTTCTAACTCATGGCTTCTTTTTTCACTAATTGTATATATAAAACAATTATATATATATATGTACATATATGCATGTTTATAAATATAACCCATTCATTCTACATATTGTTACTTATATGTATGTTACCAGTGTTACAATTTTGCTGGACTTCCCTGTCAGTGCCTTGTTCCTTTAAGAGACAAGCTCCACTCACTCCCAATCTATCCCTTCGCCCTGAGGCAGAGGCAAGCTGAAATCTCTTGGAGTTCCCTTCCCTTCCCTTCCTTTCCCCTCCCCTCCACTCCTCTCCCCTCCCCTTCCCTGCTCTCTCCAGTCCTTGTAAAGAAGCAGCTTTCTTCTCACTTCCCCTTCCCTTCTTCTCTCTCCTCTTCCCTCTTTCTCTGTCCCTCTATTTCTCCCTCTTTCTTTCTTCACCTCCATACCCCCCATGCTCCCAACACCCACTAAATAAATTCACCATATACAAGCTCTCTCTGCATAGCGTTTCTGTCTGTCTCTTACCGACTGCAGTGTCTCATGCAGTAAGTCATAACAACCAGGACTAACTATTTGGTACTGGAACCAATTGGTGTGCTCTTCCCTGGGGAATGACCATCTCTCCTCTTCCCATCTTTCCTTGTGTAGGGTAGAGATCTTACAGGCTTTTCCCCATTGAGGTTGGCAAGTCTTTTGGTGTTGTCCATTTTCAACATGTGTTTGGGCAGATATGCTGGTAAGGGTATGTGGGTATAGCTTCTGATCTTATAGGAGACAAAATCTCACAGCAAACTTTGCAGTCTTCTGGTTCTTACAATTCTTCTACCCCTCTTCTGCAATGCTGCCTGGGTCTCAGGTGTGAGAGGGATTTAGAGATGCATCCTTTGGTACAGGAGCTTGACAACTCTGCATTTTGATTAGTTGTCTTTTTCTGTAGTGTCTCCTGTCTGTTGCAAGAAAAGTTTCCTTGATGGAGGGTGAAGACTATATTTATCTATATAGATTTAGCTTGGAAAAAATACTCTGGACATATTTGTAGATGGTTATCTTGATTATGATAATTTTTGTAGGAAAATCCTGATCAGGGGATCCTGGGCTATATGAAATGGACAAAAGGAATTGAGTGACAGTGTATATATTTTGTTTTCTGCCTGTTCTTCATTGTGGGTGCCCTGTTACCAGCTACTTATAACTTGAAACAATCTCTCTTAAGTTGCTTTTATCACAGCAACAAACAATAAAAGAAACTAATGTTGTTTTAGGCTATTTCTCAAATCATAGTGTATATAACTGATACAGCCTTTTCTTATAGTTGTTCAGATGCATTGATTTATTGAGTCCTGTCTCTGCATTTGAGATACTGGCTGTGTCCCTTAATCACTTTTGTTTCCAGGAGTCTTCAAGGTCTCAAACATAATGGGATGATGTTTCTGGGGTTACACTGGCATGATAATAATATGGTTGAGTGGTGACAGTACCAAGAGGAAGAGTTCTAAACCTCCATCCATCCTGGTCAGTCCTCCAGGGCAGATTCTTCAGAGGTGCTTCTCAAGATGGTGGTTTCTCCATCTACTGCTTCCTGGTTGCACAGGAAGCCTATAAGCTGTGTATAAATAGAACTAGGAAGCTTCACTACACTTAGACATCTATAATTTTCATCTTGCTTCCAAATCATTTTCAAATACGTAGTATTTTCTTTTTTTAAACTTTTAATTATAAAAGAATGTATTCCATTCCCTAATAGTTTTATTTATCTGACAAGTGAATTTTGTCACTACAGATGATTAATATTTAGAGTCACAAATAATTATTTTTCTCTTATTATGTTTGTTTAACCCTATGTAACTCTAAATAAGTCTCCTACAATACAAACACAAAGTCTATTGTGATTCTTAAAGAAGAAAGGAATGGTGCTTTCCTCTTTAATTTTTACCCTAAGGTATCTCCATATTTTCAGCATTAATGATGTGGTTTGGTTCAATGTCTCCTGGAAAGAGGAAAACACCACAGTCACCTTCAGTAGAACCTCATTAGTAGACCCTACAGATTTAAGTCCCAAATTCATGGCTGATTTTCTTACATTTCCTCTCAAGCAGAATATTCTATTCTAAGATGCTGAAAGACAAACATAGTCTAGGGAGAATTGCAGTGACTTTTGAGGTGTATATTCTTATCATGGCTTCTCTCTACTTGAAGAGAAAAAAAGTTTCCTAGGAGATACCACATAGGACTTTGACCCAATGTTAGGAAACAAAAGGCTTCCAACACAAGAGTGGTTTAGTCTGATTAGCTTCATGGAGCTGTGTTGGGTAGACAATCTGGTTATCTCTTGAGAAACATGAAGGAAGAAATAAAGCCCTACATTGTAGCATCTTGAGGTTGCGTGGTCCAAGCTGTAGCTAGTCATTTGAGTGCATGCACTGCAGAGAGGCAATATAAGCTGTGTTCTTCATAACCCAGCAAGGAAGCTAAGAAACAAGACTTAATCAAGCAATCAGGTCAAATCAGTTCAAGAAAGAATTATAGCCAGAGTCCAATGAAAATGCCTTACTCCGATGAAATTGTAAGTAGAATTTCATCATTGTACAACATTTTAAGTTTTCTAATGGAAGGGAAATCAAAAAGTTTCCCAAAATGAAGAAAACAAAAATAACTAAGCAAAAAACTAAATGTTGCTTGAAAGAGATTAGATTAATATGCTTGGGCAGAGTGGGTAGGCAGAAGGTGCACCAAGTTTGCCCAGGGAAGAATCTCTGCCACCCAGGACAGCCTGCAAGCATCAGCAAGGGCCACAGGGGGAGCCAGGTCCTCAGCCTTGGATCTGGAAATGGGATTTGACTTGGTCTCATTTTCCTTTTTCAACTATTTGAAGAGTAAAGAAAAAATGAAGGAAGATAAACCAAGTTGGTCATTGCTGTAGTCCTGTTTCCTAAGACATAAGCAGGACAAATGGAGAATTTGATCATTTGAAGACAGCAGCCCTTCATTCTTTAACAGCAATTAAAAAAGAATATTCCTGGACATTTTCCTTCTTCTTAAGTACTGACAAGATACTGGGGAAATTTTAAAAAAAAAGTTGGAGTTATCAAATCTTATCCCATATGACTCAGACTCTGAATTCCAAATAGGAGCCTATTCAGTAAATTATTTATTATAACAAATATCTGAAATGGGTGATCAGTGACTAGTTTAGATTTACATGAGGGGTTTGAGCTATGGAGTGCCTGGCTTCTTGTATAGAGATAAATGGAATGTCATAAAGCTTTCTGAGAAGGGTTTCATACTTACTGACCAATAATATATCTTCTCTTTATAGGGGAGGCAGGGTTTCTGTGAACTAAGTCCTCTTGGAATTTACTATATAGGGTAGGCTAACCTCAACACTATGATCCTACTGACTTATATTCTTGAGTGCTGGAGACATCATAAATGTCATCAAATCTGGGAAATACTTTTGAGGTTTTATGACGACCTCCATGTGAGATGATCTAATTTTCTCATTTATAATTCTAAGTTTTATGTACATTGTGTGCCCTGCTCACTCCCTACCCCCTGCAATGTGTGTGTTTGTGTGTATGATATTAAGGCACACATAAAACTAAAATCTTTGAACAGATAATAAAAACAATATAAAATTCAAGAAAGAAATCTCTGGTAGTTCTGAGGGAGCCTACACAACATTAAAAACTCATCTCCAAATCTTGAAAATACTAATTTTCTTATTACTCTCAAACTAAGTTAGCTAAAGTAGCATAAGCAAATCACTTTATACTAATTATTACTGTTAATAATATGCTACTTGTCTTATATGTTTTAATTTGTGAATACTTTATTAATAAAAATTAAAGAAAAAAATCTAACATTTAACTATTGTTCCCCTCTTTAAAATAAAACAAAACAGAAACAAACCAAAAGAACTACTCTGTTTTTCTTCGGAAACTTTTACGTTTTTCTATTGAAATACTCTTTCAAAAATAGCATTTTTAATTAGTCTTTGGAAATTTCATACATTCAACCAATTAATTTGATTGTATCCATCTTCTTCCAGTTCCTGCTAATGGTCCTCACTCCTTACCTATTGTATCTTCCAACTGCACATCTGCCTTTTGTGTATGTCTGCTTTGTCTGAGTCTTCCTATGTCTATCGAGACAGAGAAGAATGGCTTCATCTTCCCAGACATCCACTTGCCTTTGACTCCTGGGTGCTGGAATTAAAAGCATGGGCCACCATAACAGGCCCACATACTCCTTTTGTTGTTATTAGAAACCCCCTAGGTCCAATTAGTGTGGCTCTGTATGTATGCATGTTGGGACAACTCTTTTGAGGACAGGCAACTTGCAAGGAGTCAGTCACATTTCCAAAGGAGACTGCAGTTCCTCTGCCAAGGGTGAGAACCATGAACAGATGACAACAAAGGAGAGGTGGGGATTCTCTAAGGGCTACAGGTCGAAGTGGCTGATAGAAAGCACAAGCAGAGAGTAGGGATGTGTTAGGATATATACAGACAACTAAGGAAATCCACAGGTGGCAAGCTAATTAAAAATATTATATAGGGACTGGAAAGATGGCTTAGCTTCTAAAAGCAGGTACTACTCCTCCAGAGTGTTCAGTTCACTCTCACTAAGTGGCTCACAGTCTCCTGTAATTCCAGTTACAGGACACATAATTCTCTATTTTGGCCACCATGGGTACCGTATCAATGTCCACACACACTCAGACACACAGGTATACTTATAATTAAACAAACAAATTAGTTTAAATTTGTGTATGTGTGTGTAAACGGGTTTGAGCAGAAGTGCCCTGCCTACATTGGTAGATAATACTGCTTCTAGAAAACATGGGATATCAAACGAAAATATTGTTGCCAGACACAGAACACTTCCATATGAGAAGTCTCTCTAACTTTTCTTTTTTGAACTCTGTCCCTAAGCTATCAAATAAAATGTACGGCCACTGGATGGACAGTCAATGACTTGAGCTGACTGGGTCACACACACAGCTTATGTAATGGTTTCATGTCTCAGAGAGATATTTGTAAGAAGGTGGATCCTGTCGATTCATTGCCTTCCATTTTATCCACATGAGTACAATTTTCTTAGAAATCAAAGCTTCATTTGTAATCTACATCTACTAAGCGTGGCTTGGTTTTAATAATAATGATAGTTAAAAATACAGAGCCCTAAATATAAATCACGTATTCAAATTCTATCCATCAGAAAGAAGAGAAAAATTCTACTTGTGGGGATTCCTAATGTTACCTCAAGCAGGAAAGAATTTTTCTAATAAAGACCAAATAAACAAACATTTTTAAATTATTAAATATATTATAATACAATAAATGATTGAGATGATATAATTTTATCAATAGTCATGTCCCCTCATGTTATTCATAAATCAGAGGTCATGACACATCTAAATATCTAGGCCCATAGATTTTTTTTTCTAAATTGTCTGTTACTTCCAAAATGATAATAATTAAGCAACAGCAACATAACTATAACATCTAGGACCTAATAGTGTATTAATAATAGATTTAATAATAGAAAGACTAATGAGGGAGTTACAAAGAAGGAAGAATATGACACAGAATGAGACCTAAGGAACTACTACGGCCTCTCCTCAGTCAGGAAAATGGTCTAAAGCTAGCCAGCTTTATCTATTGATCATTCTTCTAACTGTAATGAGCTGAAGCAAGCCCTACACTTAAAACATGATAGTGCTGCTTAAATCTCTAGAGTTTTGAGTAACAGAGCAGTTCTGAAACTCAGTGATTTAATACTGAGGAACCTTTGCACAGCTTTATACATAGTTCAAGTCTGCTGGAAAGAGGAGTTGGGGAGAAGAATATCACTGCACGAGTCACATAGGGAATCTAGCTGCTAAAGTCCATTGCTGTCACTGCATCACGTCCCCAAGGATTCTGTTAACTGAGACAAACACAAGTTCCAAGTCACTGCTGGGCTGAAATGAAAAGGACCATTTAGAACTTCTGCCCCTTATTACTGGGCCATACCTAACCACAAGGTCACACCTAACTGCATAGGAAAAAACACCGTCTCTTAGTGTGTTGACAAATAAATAAAACTTCATAAATTTCACCCTGGTATCTAGCACACAAACGACTAAAGAGCTTGCTTTGAACACTCACAGACTTTTTCCTTCAGACGTCAACGAGATTCTACACCATTTGTTCATCCCATTGTAAGCTAGCTGACCTGGTGACAAGTCTGATTTCTTATAGATTTCCAGATGATCTTGATTCTCTTGGTGCACAGGCCCCAGGGCTTTAATGTAGTCAATCTGGTATCAATATAAAAGCAGGAACCCCACTACCATGAGACAATTAGATTCCATCAAATAAAGTACTATATAAATATATATATGTATATATAAATATATCACATATATATATAATGAAATGTTTTCCTACCTTATATACTCCCTTTTTGTGCCTTGATTCTGCAACTCTGATAAGCAAAGTGAGGTAGCAATGCAAAATTCAACCAAACTCATAAGAGTGTGTAGATTTATGACAAAAAATCATCAAAATGCTTCTGTCTCATTTGGTGAAGGGTATTTGAAATATTTCATGAAATATATGTTATTGGATTGTCATTGGTTGGAGGTAAAGAACCTTCTATGGGAGAGGAAATATTGAATGCTCCTCTAAGACTTCAAAAACCTGTACAAGTTGGGTGATGGTGGCACCCGTCTTTAATCCCAGCACTCTCTGGAGGCGGAGACAGGTGGATTTCTGTGAATTCGAGGCCAGCCTAGTCTATAAGAGCTAGTACCAGGACAGGCTCTACAGTGACAGAGAAACCATGTATCAAAAAAAAAAAGCAAACAACAAAACAAAACAAAAAACCCATACAAAGAAGATGAACTTTCTATTGCACTGGGCATTTTTATTATCATGATTACAAATTTTCCATTTTGACATTTTCTACTGAGGCAAAGAGAAACCCAGCCACAGTAGTATATGCACAGTCTGCTAGCAACACAAAATCTTAATTAAGACTAAAAACATAACATGCCAGGGCCGACAGGTGTGAGTCTGTTCACCTTGACTAAAGGTCAGAGAGTTTGAGCTTATTCTTGCACTCTCACAAAGTTGTTGACAATGGGTGGGGCTTTGAGTGTAGTGGTGGATCGTTCCACCTTGAACAAAGGTCAGAGAATTTAAATCTTTTCCAGCTCCTTCAAAGGAAATTGGCAGGAGGTTCTAGGGAGTGTCTGCCTGCAGGATACTTGGTCTAAGTGTGTGGTTGTTACCTGTTTTGACCAAACAACAGAGTACTTGACTGAGGATGCTCTGTTCATTCCTTATATCACATTAATGAAGTCTGTTGCCTCCCATCTCCCCTTTTGGAATGGGGTATATAAGCATGTGGAAAAATAATACTGGTGACTTCAGTATTCACTGAATTTCACTCCTGGTGCTGTTCTGTGTTTCTGTCTCTTATTTCTCTCATATCTCTGTTCCCTTTGCTTAATACTTCTAATCCTCATGCTCCTATCCTGGAACATGGGAACTCTGTCAAGGCTGGGCCCTGACAATAGAGTCACATAGATTTCAAGAAATTATATGTAAATATGTGTGTATACATACAGACAGATACATCCACACTCACACATACACTTCAGTCTGCCATCTGCTGCAGCCAAAGCATAGCTGTCATGCAATCAATAGAATTTATGCACTCAAAGATATTCATATGATCACAGACTCTGAACACATCGTGAGGATTTTCTTATCTATTACATTTGCTTTCTAGTTATCTCTAGCTTGTAACAAATACAGATCCCTTCTTATTTCTTGGTTGTAGCTTAAACCATGAAGCCAAAGTTATCACAAAGTCTGTTTAATCTGATTTATCTATCTACTCCTTTAAGACATAAAATTATTTAGAGAAAAGAATTAAGGAGGGATATATGGAAAAAGGAACGTACATATAGACTTCTCTTATAGCCTACTGCTATTTAATTTTGGAAGCCATCTTGCGTAACTTTCATAAGCCAAGAATTGATAGCTTTGAAAGACCCCAACTGATTTTTCATAACTAACTGGATGAGTCAGGTAATGGGAAACTACAAAGCATGGTAAACAGGTTTAATTTTTGCACTCCAGCAGATCCCCCCCCCCCCCCCCCCGACAGGGCAGAAAGGCTAGCAATTATCAGAACCGGTCACAATCTTCTAAGCAGATGATTATCAGAACCGGTCACAGTGAATGATTACCAATCTGCAAACTAAACCACAATGGAAAAAGCAGGATGCCAGGATGTCATGCGGAATGTCACGTACCTAAATTTTTTGGAAACAGGCTGGACTATGTTAATTTCATTCTGGGTTGACTATCTAGACCAATCCCAATTGTACCCACACCCCATATTATAATTTATGTAAAACTTGTGATTTTGTCTATAAAAACTTGCTTGCACTGATACTCGGGGTGCTTAGCTATCCCGAAGCTGGGCACCTGCTTGCGCAACCGTGGAAATAAACCTCGTGCTTTTGCATCTGACGGCCTGGTTATTGAGCCTGGGCTCCTCGGCGACAAGACCACTTTGGGGGTCTTTCAGCTTCTTTCTCTGATAAGAAAATCCCACAATAAAAAATGGCAAAAATGAAGATTCTATGTGCATACTTATCTTTGTTCTTTCACAGAAATTTCCAATAAGTTAAAAAGAACTAACTGGGAGAAAAATCAAATATGTGATTTTGAATAATGGTAGTAAATGAACAGCAACTTTCTTTACATTTTTTTGCTAAAATGTCAGTTATTGTAAAGTATGCATATTATGTAACATTGTCAGTGGATAGATATTGTTGAAAATATTGGTTTTATATTTTGAATTATTCCAATTTTTGGTAGCATTTTATGAATTATTCAAAAATGGAAATTTTCATAGGAACATGCACAAAACTATCTCCACACTTGGACAGCTAGGTTGCTACACTAATAACCCGGTGTATTAATGCTCATGTTTTTGTGCATAGCCTCCCTTTGAAAGGTGGGGAAGGCCATTTAAATTCTTCTAATTTCATTGATGGCAATGAAAGCTAATTTAGGTCAGCTCACTCAATACTGACTGCTGTTCTGTCAGTCAAAAGGAGTACCCCAATTTGGTTTTCTGATTTCCAGATCAAAAGTGCCTTTAATTGATAGAGTAAAACATTGAAATCCAATTTTCTTTTGCTAAGCTAAACGTTCTTTAATTATATAAAGTGGTATATGTTCAGAATTTCAAAGCACAGAGTACAGAATGACAATTTATAAAACAGTGAAATGTTGTTAAAATCTCTCCGGTCCTATTTCCCTTACTAACTTAAATTTTATTCTATTGCCTAAAGGTATTCATTACTAACATTTTTTGTCTCTAACTCCAAGAATATTTTGTGTTGACCTGAATGAAGAAATATCTTCAATTACCTTCCCTGCAATCGGTCCTGCGTTGCAGTTGTAAACGTTGTGTGAGTGGCTTGGATGGGTAGTCATGGGAATAACAAAAGTCCTACTAATTTTTTAAATTGAATAGGACTTTTTGTATATTTGTTTTCTGAAAAGAAATTTTTATTTGTGTTGTTTTGGATAAGCTTCATTTTCCATTTTTATTTCTACTACGAAGCAGCATGGCTACAATTATTCTTCCATCATCTGCAGAAGCACACCTATGAGCCCCCGTGACTCTGCCGGAACGAGTCTCATTTCAGCTCTTTAGAATCAGAAACGCTGCTAGGCGAATTCCCTTAATCATGCTGCTCTCCTCTGCTTTGCGCCTGAAAGGCAGCAGGTGCTGAGCACATCGTCCAAATTACACCAGTCGCTATGTGTAGTGCTGTGTAGAGTGCAGCCACAATGAATTCAAATCCCATCCAAATACATCCTGGAAATGTTGGTTTGACCCCTAATTATCTGGTGCATGTCCGCGAGCCACCCAGCGAGGCTGCAAGGGTGGCAGTGAGGCATTATTCTTTCTCAGCGAGCCCTTTCCCTACCTTCTCAGCAGACAGATGAGTCCCTTATCAGAAGAAGCAGATGGCAGCGCGAGTCTGTTTGAAATTTCAGACATGCACTAGGAGAACAGTTCATGGAATTTTCCTGTTAGCATGTGCTACATAGGAGGACAATTGGAGTGAGAAATCTGGGATAAAACTTCTGAATTTTGGCTTAGAAATATGCCTAGCATTATAAATGAACCGTTCTGCAAGGCTGGGATTTAAAGTGAGACAGTACATTGACCTTTGGTATTCTGATATGTAGAGTGCTGATAATCATCTCACATTTAAGAATTCCTGAACTTTGCATAATGAATGGCAGTAGAATCAATAATGAATTTAGGCTTTTTAACAATTTTGCAAATGATTTTATATGCATGATCCCATTTAATTCTCAAGATAAATTCATGTTTTGCAGATAAAGAAGCAGAATTTTTTTAAAAGGTAAAATAGTTCATTCTATAAAACAGGATTAACAAATAGCAACTCTACAAATTAAAGGTATTACTCAGTATGAACCTAATAGGAGAGGTTCAAAATGTGCTTAATTCCCCTATGCCAATCATCATCACTGGGGCTTATCTGCAGAGTGCTGGCTGAATGAGATGAGTAAGAACATATTCCTCTGCTTCTACTTCTCAGAAGACAATGCAGACAACTGCTAGACTATTTTCCTTAAACGTCTGGTAGATAGAGAAGTTGTCTGTCTCTCATCTTATTTCTTTGATAAGATTTTAGATTATGGACTTTGTTTATTCTTGTGTGTGATTATGGGGTGCATGCTTTTGTAAGAGTGTGTATACGTATGTATGTGTATGTATTTATGTGTATATATGTGTATATTTGGTTTTATGTACTTTTGTGGTGGCTTAATAACCTCATATATATTCTTCAGAGGTTGTCAGGGATGTGGACATTTTATAGGAAATGGAAACAAAGTAAGGATTGGAGGATTACACAGTGGATATCTGTGTAGACAAAGAAGTCATTGTGAATAGTCAATGGTAGTGATGCATCATTTTTTCTTTCAGATCTAGCTCTTCAAAATTATTCTGGGGAAATGGCTATTATTGTATTCATTGTAGTGGAATCTTCTTTCCTCATAAGAGATGGTTCATGCTCTGTGGTGCTCCCCCCAGTTCTAACATTTGGTTGAGTGCTCCTGTTAAGGGTGATTGTATCATGGGGCTATCTCGTTGTTTGTTTCCTTTTAAGTTACTTATGATAAAAATGTTCAATGATTAGTGGATTATTCTTGGAATCCAATTAACTACCGGAAAGAGGGTCTCAGGAGGAAAATGTCAAAGGACTGTGATTGAACCCAGAAAAATTTATCTAGACTAATTGACCAAATTACGCATTCATTAATGTTCATTTTATCTCCAATACTGAAAAGATAGAAAATATTTTTATTTATTTATTGGTCATGATTGTTTTTGTTTATACAATGAGTTCTTTAATTTTCAATGTATAACTTGAAACGATATCAAAATTTTTATTTGTATTATAGTCTGCTGAGAAGGTAGGGAAAGGGCTCGCTGAGAAAGAATAATGCCTCACTGCCACCCTTGCAGCCTCGCTGGGTGGCTCGTGGACATGCACCAGTGCTGCATCCCTGTAGAACTGGTTTCTCTTTCCCTTGTTCTGCTTAGAATGAATGAACCCACTCCTTCCTTCCAATTCCTGTACCAGGATTTTCAGCAAAGTGATGAGCAATATTTTATATTTGAGTGGCAATGAAATATTTCTTTTACCACTCCTATTGATAGAAGTTTTCCATATAAAGTTATTATTTTATCTTGTCCATATCCAATAGTGTGTCATTTAGTGTTACTATTGCTGTGAAGAAACACCATGACCAAAAGCAGCGTGGGGAGGAAAGGGTGTTTTGTTTTTGCTTTTGTTTTTCACTCACAGTTCCCTATAGCAATTCATCATTGAAAGCACTGAGGGCAGCAACTCGAGAAGAGCAGGATCCAGGAGGCAGGAGCTGATGTAGAGGCCATGGAGGAATGCTGCTCACTTGCATACTCCACTTGGCTTGCTCATCCTTCTTTCTTTAGAACCCAGGACCACCAGGCCAGGAATGGTACCACCCACAAATGGGCAGGACTCTCTTCTATTAATCACTATTTCAGAAAATGTCCTACATGTTTATACAGCCTGATCTTACATAGGTATTTTCTCAACTGAGGCTTCATTTTCTCAGATGACTCTGGCTTCTTTCTGTCAAGTTGCCTTAAAACTAGTCAGCACAATTAATCTAATCATTTTCCATGTATCTTCAAACTTCTTTCTTTTTCACATAATTCTTCCATTTTTCCCTCTGTGAAAAACTTCCTTATTCTTATTTCATTATTCTTCTGGCATTTCTCATTGCTTCTTTAAAATGTTCTTTCTGATACCCATCTCTTTTGAATTCTTCTGTGATCAACTTCATTATTTTCTAAAACAGCTTAGTTTTTTTCATCTTTCTAATGTAGTATTTATTTTTCCAAAGAAACACATCTGTATCTTAAAGTCTTATCTGACTGCTCCATTGGTTCTGTTAAAAATGATTGTATGTGTTCTCTTTAGTTATATATCTTCTGTGTCTTAGATGTCTAAATTCCCCTGTAAACTGATCATTTATTGTCTTGGGACTAACTTTCCATCCTATGTATTAGTAATTTCTACAACAGACAAGCATTAGACTATGATTTTCTCCTGAATTGAGGATGAAATTGAGGGGTAAAAATGCACATTGGATGTACCTAAGTTTTTAATTACTCCCTCACCATCTATTTGTCTCAATTTCTGTTTCATGTGTGCACTACATCATTTAAATGCTGTAGAAAAATTATTCTACAAAATTGAAGTGACTTCTCTTCTTTATCAATTAATCCTTATTCATTTAAATTGTATCTTATGAATGTATCTTGATCAAGGCTACAGTTCTCAAGCAATATGAAAAATATAAATTGTCAATCAACACAATATTGCCTCATGTAAACTGAACATTCCTTTTCTAATTCTCTCCTAATTTCTTAAATTATGTTTAAGCATTATAGAAGTATCTCAGTTTTCAAGTTTATGATATGTCATTTGGAGAGATAATGCCTATTAAATAGAAATTCTGTTAATGGAGAATTTGCTCTATTATATTATTGTTAAATAAAGGAGGATTTGTTTAATTTAAATTTATTTCAAATGTATAACAATGACCTAAAGCAGGTAGTGTGTCCTTGAAAAGTTTAAGTTATTTTTTACAATAATTTGTTAAAGTAAAATTTCTTAAACTACACAAATAGCTGATTCTTTCATATGTATGCAACAAGAGCACAATGCCTATTGATCCTTTTATTTAAAACCTAAGTAAGATTCCAAAAGCCTACAGATCTAAGTGATATATTTACAATAGAGTAGATGAATGAAACATCATTTTATTAAATTATAATAAAGGCCAATGATAACAAAAACTGTCAGTGTGAACAAGAGTCCATTGATTCTTTAAGGTGTGGATGATTCAATGTCCTATCTACAATCATGGTGATTTCTTGACTGATTTTGGCATATACACAGATATTAATAGAGCATTTAAAGCTTGGTCTGTTGTGAGACTAAAACTTTCCCTTTTAAAATTTATATATCTGTCTGTCTATCTATCTCTCTTCTATATAATCTACGTACATGGGTGTGTGTGTGTGTGTGTCTGTGTGTGTGTGTGTGTGTGCGCGCGTGCGTGTATGTACTTGTATTTACAGGTGTCAATAGATGCTAAATTGCCAGTGTGGGTGTGTGCAGCTGAGCTCTTGCAAGAATAGCAAGTACTATTAGCTGCTAAGCCATCTTTCTGGCTGTGACATTTCATCATACAATACAAATTCATTTGTTGCTGACATTATGACTGTAGGAGGAAGGCCACTTGTTGGTTCCCAGCTACACAGAAACTATATTATTTAAATCACTGCTTGGTCCATTAGCTCTAGATTCTTATTGGCTAACTATTACATATTAATTTAATCATCTCCATTAAATTGTGTATCACCACTTGGCAGTGGCTTACCAGGTAAAGTTTCAGTGTCTGTCTCTGGCAGGGCTACATGGCTTCTCTCTGACTCTGCCTTCTCTCTCCCAGCATTCAGTTTAGTGTTCCCTGCCTACCCAAGTTCTTCCCCGGTATAGGTCCAAAGCAGTTTCTTTATTTATTAATGTTCATCACAGCATACAGAGGGGAATCCCACATCATATGACTGTGTGAATACTCTCAGTTCATTTTGAGGGACTATTATTAGAATAAAAATTTTAAATTAGAATACATAACATTAGCAAAATTGCAGTTACAAGGCAAATAATTTTATGGTTGGTGGTCACCACAAAGTGAGGAACTGAACTATAATAAAGGGCTCCAGAATTAGGAAGGTTGAGAACTACTGGTCTGTCTGAACCTTTGCATTTCAGAGTGTAATCATGAACACCTTCACAACTAGTGGTAAAGATACAAGATGAGACATTGCTCTTAAGTAGATATTGCCATATAATCTAGGTCAATCAGGACTCTCATGCTAAGGATCCATCAGCAGGAACTGCTGATTTGAAAAACAATCATGACAGCGCAGACAAAAGTGGATCAAAGTTATTGCAACTGAAAACATGGATAGTTTTTCAAATCTGGAACTTTAAAGGAATGAGCTTAAGTGTTTTCTTACATTTTGTTTTTCATGTGTTTAAAAATATTCTACTAAAATAACTATATTTGGGAGCAGGATATAAAGATATGTGGATTTACCTTAATGACAGAAAGACTAGCTAAATGACTCACAGTGCTGTGCATAGAGACAAAGGCTAGGTTATCAAAGAAGTGGAATAGGCCCAGTCGCTACACTTAAGATGCTTTTAGTTTGATAACTATAGGCAGAAATTTCTAGCACATAAGTTAAACATCTGAGGATTTCAAACAATAAAATGTAAAATTATTAATGTGTGATATGGAAGAAGTGAAAGTGTTCATAAGTAGTAAGTTGTTCTTTATTTGATGTCTTGTTTGATCTCAAATTTTTGGTAGTCAAGCCATTGCTTCTTATTATCAGATGGATTTGTAGAAGCAAATAACATCCAGGAACGTAGAGCGACACACGGATAAGACATGTTTTCTGTCCCGATGAAAGCTCCATCGAAGCACAGTTTGCATTTCCTTTTCTCTGACAGTACAGTTTTACATGATGCCTGGGAGAGTTCAGGTGACTGGATTTATTTGTCAAATCAGAGAAGCAATAAGAAGTGGAGAAGGGCAAATCTTTTTCATTTGCACTGTGACCATGAAGGGGGATAATAAGCAGCATGTGTATTTTTTTCTTAGAGATCAGGTATATGGGTGGTATTCTGAAATTATTTTTATTTAATTCTTTAATATCTAACAATTTTGTTTATATTTAACAAATAAAATGAGTTTTAAATGAAAAATCAACTTGTTTTAGTCCATAGACAGTACAGAAAAAGTCTGATGTTTAAGCTGCATTTCTTATATTAAAATTGGAGAAGTTTTCACTGTTATGAGATATATGTGCTGAAAATATTTTAAATGGATAAAGGGGATAGTTTTAATGAAAGTTGGGTGTTTTCACCTGATTCTAAAATGATATTGAAATATGCAGAAGTTAAAATGTTGTCTCTTTTAAAACATGTAGTAGTGATAGCACTAAATTTGATCTTAGTAATGGAATAGAGAGTATTTTAAGGTTGCTGATTAATAATTCTTTTGGTGATCAAATTAAAACCAATATTTCTTCTTTGAAAAGAAGACTGAATCAATTAATGAAATTTTTTCTCAGTTTGGAATCGTGTGTTCATTCTTTAAATGCATCATTGCTGCTAACATTAGAAGTGGTGAAAATTGTGTTTGTTTTCTATGGGCACTCTGAATTTCTATTCACAAATATGTGTGTCTATATTGGAGATAAAGAAGTGTGTGTGTGTGTGTGTGTGTGTGTGTGTGTGTGTGTGTGTGTGTGTGTTGGTTACTTGTGTCCTCTTTTACATCTTAGATACTTCGAGTTTTCATCTGGGCTGCATATTTTTTGTTAAAGTTTTCTTTGTGATATCTTTCCCATTATAACACAGAAATGCTGGGAGTGACGATGGTTTTTTCTCTTCTCCTTTGATGCTGATATAGGAAGATGTGTGGGTGTGATATAGTAGAGACACACATTAAAGAAAGAATATTTCTAACTGAAGCACTTTGCAGGACTGTCACAGCCTTAGGGTGGCATTTGCAGATAATGCTCCCAGTAACAGCAGACCTGGAGTCAGTGATGCTTTGTTCCAGAAGAACACCAGGAGAGTTCAATTTGATCAAGTTAAAGATGGTCACCTGTGTCTGAAATGGCTTCAGGCTAGCCATAAATACATAGCAATCTATACTAGTTAGACAGAGCTCTGACTTGTAACTAGTTTAGTATGTGCCCTCGCTGCCTCTCCATCTGATATGTTGCAGGGATAATAGCATGGGCTGAATTCTCAGGGTAGCTCCTATTATCCAGCTGAATCGTGACAATGGTCCATCTGAGGCTGCAAGGAACTGGGACCACAAATCACAGAGGGAGCTGACCCACTATAACAGTATCAATATCATGAAAAGTAGGTAAGAAACCAGAATAAAATATCAGTCAATGAGACATTTGAGCCTCCAGATATTGTTGAACCTGTAATGAAAATATCCTTCAAATTTTTGTTTATCAGGGCCAGTCTTAGAAATCTAATAGAGAATCTTGCAAGTGATTTAGTCTAGAAGGTTCTGTTTTCCATGGCTTTTACACAGAGAATTGAATTTATGGACTCTTCGTGCAGCAGTGGCTGTTACATGCAAGGTGCCAATGACTACTTGATTATCTCAGAAGGCCCTCAGAGCCAGTTGAGCATGAAATAGAGGACCTCTTCAAATGAAAGGATCAGAATATTCAACACAGTTTATAAAGTGTGACAATTCTATTATGTAAGTTTGAACAGCAGCCACTGCTGGAAAAAAAATACATGAAAATATCCAAAGGAAAAATAGCTTGGCAGAGTTTAGTGTCCATGACAAAATATAGGCTTCATTATCAGCAGGAGAAAAATGTTATATTTTTCACATGGATGCCCTGTCCTGAAAACATAAATTGTGCTCTGCACAGACTGTAGCACAGTACCCAATAATGTGTAGCTATTATGCAATAGGTAATCTTCATAATGGGTGGCTTCACATATTACATAAAATGATTTCTCCATGATTAGTTTGAAAAATTATGGAGAATATCTAGGCATTTTAAAATTATATCCACTGTGTCCCATTCTTCCTAGGATTCACAAGGAACAGTCATGACTGTGAAGTAACAAAGAGTAGGTTAATTATTAGTCTTTTTGAAGGAAACAAATGCTTTCTTTAAATAAACTTTGAAAATTAGAGTAGTTTATGATTTGTAGAATCACTGAGAAAACAATGTGAGGATCCCAGGAACCCCGCTATTCTTTAGCAGCTACAGACATCTTACAGTGGATGGCTTTGCTTGACATCTTTTATACTGACCATCCAAGACATTACGTTTTATTTATTTGTCATGCCTCCTGTCTTCCTTTATAGCATTTTATCAGTTTCCTGGTTTTCCAGACCTTGACAACTTTTGGAACGCTGGCCAGGTACTTTATTTAGCTGGGATTTCAAGCTGGGTAGTGGGTTTGAAGAAGAATACATGGGTAGCTCTTTGCTGTCAATGTAACCTCCCAATGTTGCACAAGATACTCACCACATAATCTGAAATTCCTGCTCGCAACTCTATTGTGTTCTCATAGAAAGTCACTGTGTGCTGTCCTCCATCCAAGGGTGAGGATCTGCCTCACCTCCTTAGAGAAGCAGCCACATCAGTTATTTGAAATTCCTTGGCACTGGATATTTTCTTTTGGTCTTTATTATATACATACTTACACATACATATGTTTACGTGCATACACACATATAAAATGAATGGCTCATGAATATCACATTTGTATGTCAGATTATAATTCAATGCAATTTTACTCCTGGATACCTTTGAAATCAGTTTAGTTTTGGTTAACTTTGTTAATTCGGTGAGTTGGCTTTTACATACTCCATCATTGTTTAATGTTGTTCTTTATTTGGTTTTCACACATGCTGGCAAAGCAAGAGAATACAGACCCAATTGGATACTTCCTCCAATAGTTCTAGAAACGACTATTCTGAAAGGATTCTGGGCCTGCTTATTTTCTCTCCTGTCTATCTGTTTGTTTATTTATAGACAGATAGATAGATAGATAGATAGATAGATAGATAGATAGATAGATAGATAGATAGATAGATAGATAGATAGAGTTATGCAGCCCTGGATGACCTGTTAGGTAGACTAGGTTGGCCTCAAACTCACAGATATCTACCTGCCTCTGCCTCCAGTGTATTGACTTCAAAGTTGTGCAATATGATACCTGTCCTCTGGGCCCTTTTAAAGGAGAACAGAATTAGGAGACAAGGTATGGGGGCAGCTATGTTTGTGGCAACTATGGTGTCACACTGATTTATGGTCCTTTCCTCTGACAAAGCAAAATGTTTCTTGTATGTATCTGCATTTATGCTCACCCAGACATAATTTCATATTCCGTAATCTGCATCATTTAAGAGAAGTATTAGTTTGTACTGTTTTGGAATCTAGTACTTCATGGCAATCTTCAAAAACTGCATATTCTGTGTACTAATCTAGGGACTGCTTCACAAACTTATGTTTATTTTTATTGTTCTGAAATTTTCTTAAAAGAAAACCAGAAATATTTTCTGCCTGAGTAATACTTTCATTCTAAGTACACATTTCAGGATTTTTACACAGAATTAAAGGGTTAAGAAAAGAATCTAGTAGTCTGACACTTTTTTTCTTTCATCTATGTGTGGCAGGTTGTTGTACCATCCATGTATTCTTTCTCGCTATGGTCTTCATCCTTAGAAATCAAACTGTTCTTTTATTGTTCCTATTAACTTCACAGAGTTGTTACTGATATGTTGATTACACACCTGACTGGATGTTCTATTGCCTGAGAAACTGTTTTTATAAAGAACTAATATGATCCCACTACCACAGGCAAAATGAAGTTTTTATGTAGCAAGACTCTGAAGTGATTCTTTTGAAAAACTGCCTGGTTGCTTACATTGTAAACTAGAGTTGGAGTAATGTTGTTCTAAGTGATCCTTAACATGATTTCTGTCCTAAGATTCGCTGATTATCTACTTTTAATTAATACAAGTTCCATGCCTTTTGTTCCCATTAAGATGCAATACAAACCAAATAACCACAGTTTTAAAAGTTATGTGGTGCCTGAAAATCAGATTTTAAAAATTCGTTTTGTTTGCTATAGACTTTATGTTTCTTGGCTACTTACAAATCCAATTTTAAACAATGATCTTCATAGCAGTTTGAGAAAATAAAATCAAACTAGGTCAATGGAGATCTGTTATTCCAGAATTCAAAGCTCGAGTCCATTGTGGTTGATGGGAAATACCTCTCATGCTGTTGAAGCACATATTCTTTGTTGACCTGCTTTGAAATAGCAAGATTCAGCCCTTAAGAAACAGAGAGTGTTCTTCTGCATTTAGGCAGGGTTATCAACAGTAAAGCGGCCAAGTGGATGATTCAAAAGACATTAAGGAACACTTGAATAATATTTTTTTGGTATTGTGTAAAGACTCTGTCCAAGGTCAAGGAATACTGCACAGTAGTCATTACAATTATTAAACAGAAAACTTAAGTACATACATTCTTGTTCTGAGATTCTATAAAAGTTTATTTGATAGAACAGAAGTCCTCACAGTTCTGTGGGCTTAGGTTTCTCCATCTTTGAACAAGGACACTACTTCCTTCTCCTTAAGATTTTGAGGGCTACAGGAGGCAACCTAAGCAAAGATACACTGGACCCCATAGTCTGCAGGTCCCATACAATACACCACAATAGTGAGCTGTTGCTCTTCCACTTAAGGGATTTCTACCACATTTGATCAGTATTGTGAAGATTTATCCACAGCTTCCTTACTTTTAAACAAAATTTTTATTTGTTTAAATATTTTATGACAGATTTTTATTTTATTTTTTTCTTTCCCAATTCTTCCCAGACCATCTCCATATTCCTACTCAACTATCTATCTATCTATCTATCTATCTATCTATCTATCTATCTATCTATCTATCTATCTATCTATCTATCTATCTTTATATCAAAAACAAATAAACAAACAAAAACGAAAGTATAAAAACAAAAAACAGCACATAAAAGGCATTGATTCCATTTTGTGTTGGCCAGCTACTCAGGGGCATGGAGCCTGCCTTAGAATGCATTGATATACCAGTGATATTCCTTTGAAAACAACGTATTTTTTTCTTTCCCAGCTTTATCAATTGTAGATTGCTTCTTGGTTGTGTCCCTTTCCTCTTCCCAGTGATGGGACTTTGCCTGCATTGAGTCAGCACAGGCTGTGTGTGTGCCGTCAAGGTCTCTGGGAAGTCATGTGTGCATCTCTCCTAGATGCAGCTGTTGTGGCTGGATAACAGTTTCCTCGGAGTCATCCACTCCTCTAGCTCTCACAGTCTTTCTGCCTTCTCTTCCACATAGACCACTAAGCCTTGAAAGGAGAGATTTGCTAAAGACTCTTAGGTTAAGTGCTCGCAAGTATCTCATTTCTCTACACATTTTCCAGTTGTGAGCCTCTGTGTCAATTACCATATACACTAAGAAGAAGCTTCTCTGATGAAGGATGAGCAATCACTTATCAATAGGTATTGCAACATGTCATTTGGAATCATTTTATTGCTATGCTTTAGCAGAGTAATATAGTATGTTTTTCCCTAGATCCATGACCTGTCTAGCCTCATGTCACTTTAGTAGTACCAGGTATCATGGAGTGGACCTTAAATCCAACTTTAAAAAATGATCTGTTGCTCTTGTAACGTTTATGGCACTATTGAACCATTATATCTTGTATGCAGGTCTCCGTTATAGGGTTTGCCGCTGGGTGATACTTATGATTGCCTTCCTTCTCCAGTAATGTGAAGAATACCTTCCAGTGCCATGAATAATGATCAATAGGGATAAAGCTTCTTGTTGGGTACCAACTTGATTCTCCAAGTTCAGTTGCATACATTACTGGTGTCTTCAGCAATAGTGCGTTACCATCAAGTTATAGAAGGCAACAAATACCCTTGAAAATAAATAACCTGCAACACCTAAAGAATAAGGAGTCTATATGAACCCTCCAACCAGTGATTCAACAAGATGCAAGTCATTCCTTGCATGAGAGTTTATTTGGTGATATGAATTGTCTAGTTAGGACATTCACCATTATATGGTGACTCCACTTGAATTACATTCACATATATATTTTCTATATTTCCATATGGCTGTTCAAAAGGCCTTCCATGTTAGTTGTCCCTCACTATCTCACTATAATCCTTCTTATCCTTTCACCATTTAATCCCCCTATTCTTGTTTCTGCTTTATCTTTTTATAACACTACATTTTATTTCTTCTTCCTTAATGGAGCTTCCTTTCCCATGGTACCTAATCCCATGGGTATATAGGTTGAAATATAAATGTCTAAAACTTAAAAGATGACATCTACATATAAGAAAAATGCAATATTTGTCTTTTGTAATCTTACTTTACCTCACTCAGAATAATTGTTTCTAACTCCATCCTTTTATCTGCAAATTTCATATGCCATTTATGTACACATCAGTCGATGAAAATCTAGGTTGTTTCAAATATCTAACTATTGTGAACAGAGAAGCAGTGTACAAAAATGAACAAGTATCTCTGTAGTAAGAGGTAGAATTAGTCGGGTATATGTCCAGGAGTGATATAGGTGGATATTTTGTGAGATTGATTTTCAGTTTTCCAAGCACTACATTGATTTTTATAATGACTGTACTGTGTATATTCCCACCAGTAGTGAATAACTGATCCCCTTCCCCTATATCTTTGCCACTAGTACTGCCATTGTTTATTGCTATTGATCATTCTGACAGGAGCAATATGAATCTCAAAGTAGTTTTACTTTTATTTCCTTGACAGATAAGATTGGTGAACATTTCAGTGATTCTGAGCTAATTGTGTTTCATTGTTGAAGAACATCTGCTTAGCAACACATTTGTTAATTGGATTATTGGCTTCTTGATGTTCGGTGTTCTCTCTGTGTCTATGTCTATTTCTGTCTCTGTCTCTCGGATCATTTGTATATTCTATATTTTAACCCTTTAACAGACATATTGATACAGATAGTTTTTCATTCTGTGGGCAGTTATTTTGTTCAAATCATGGTATCCTATGCTATCTAGAAACTTTTCAGCTCCGTAAGGTTGCATTTAATCGATGGTGTTAGTGCCAGTGCTACTGGGTTCTGTACAGGAAGACTTTCCTGTACCTGTGAGTTCAATTCTATTGTCCACTTTCTCTTCTATAAATTTCAGGGTACCTCATCTTGAGGTCTTTGATCCCATTTGGGATTGACTGTTTTGTAGAGTGAAAGACACAAATCTATCTTTATTATGTTGTGATTTAGAATAAAATAGCCCCACACTAAGCCAGAGTGGAGTTTTATAAAGGTCTATTTATCAGGGGATAAACTCACAGAATACTGATCCGCAATCCTCTGTGTGCTCAAGGAACTGAGCCCTCATCCTGCAGTCAAGGGGCTTGTGCATGCCCCTACATCTGCATATATAGTGATACTTCAGCCAAAGTGGGCTACTTTCCAAGGCCATTGGCTGAAGGAGTTCCCACAGCATTATTCTTTTGACTGTAGCCATCTAATTTGACCAGAACCATTTGTTGAAAATGCTGTCTTTTCTTCAGTGCATTGTTTTGGCTGCTTTGTCAAGATCATGTATCTGTATATGTGAGGAATTACATCTGGGTCTTCAATTCTATTTCCTTCATTGATCAATGTTTGTTTGTTTGGCAATGTTATGCTGCTTTTTTTTTTATCATAGTTCTATTATACAGTTTGAAATCAGGGATAGTGAACTTCCAGCACTTCTTTTATTATTTAGGATTATTTGTCTTGGGTTTTTTGTTTTGTTTCATTTTGTTTTGCTATTATTTGTGTGTGTTTTATGTGACGTTGACTTTTGTTTGTTTGTTTTTCAATTTCTGTGAAGAACTGCATTGGAATTTTAATGGTATTAGCCTTGATTTTTCTTGTTAGATTTTTGTCAAAGGCTTTTTCTGTATCTAATGAGATCATCATGAGGTTTTTTCTTTTATTCTGTGTATGTAGTAGATTTTGTTTACACATTTAATTTATATATGTTGAACCATGACTACATTTCTGGCATGAAAATAGCTTGGATCATGGAAAACAATTTTTTATATATTCTTGAATTTGGTTTGCAAGAATTTTACTAAGAATTTTTGAAGGGCTCGAGAGATGGCTCAGTGGTTAAGAGCACTGACTGCTCTTCCAGAGGGCCTCTGTTCAATGACCAGAACCCACATGATAGCTCATAACTGCCTGTAACTCTAGTTTCAGGGAATATGACAAATTCACACAGATATACATGCAGGCAAAACACCAATGCACATGAAATAAAAATAAATTATTAAAAAAGATTTCTTTTTCATCTATGCTCATTAGTGATATTGGTCTATAACTTTATTGTCTCTTTGTATTGTTTTCACATTAGGGTAATAATGACTTAATAAAAATAATTATGAAATTTCCTTCCAGTGTTTTATTTTGTGGAAAAATTTGAGAAATTGATATTAGTTCTTTGAAGGTCTCTTAGAATTCTGCTCTGAGTCCAGCTGAATCTGGAATTTTTATTTGTTAATTATTATTTTCATTTTTTGGTTAAGAAAATTTTTGATTACTGCTTCTATTTCACAAGAGGTCCAGGTATGTTCAACTTGTTTGTTTTAATTTAGTTTAATTTTCGTATGTTGTATATTTAAAGATATCTTTCCATCTCCTTTAATTTTTTCAGTTTGGGAAATACAGATTTTAAAAATATGTCCCTATGATTCTGTGAATTCTTTGGTGTCTGTTGTAGCATCTCTTATTTACGTTTTTTTTTTTAATCAGTTTGGATCTTTATTCTCTGTTCTATTTTTTTTTTCTTGGCCAATTTGGCTAAAGGTCTTTGCAATTTTCTCAAAGAACATTCTCCATTTTATTGATTCTTTGTATTTTTGTTTTCTATTTTACTGTTTCAGTCCTGAGTTTGATTATTTCTTCACATCTACTCTTCTTGAATAGTATTTATTCTTGTTTTTAAAAATAGATTTTAAGTGTATCAAGTTATTAGCATGTGATATCTTAAGCTTGTTTTTTTGTTCATTTTCAGTTTCTTTGTTTTGTAGATACTTAGTGTTATGGACTTGCCTCTTAGAACTCATTATATTCTATAGCTTTGGGAATGTTGTTTCTATATTCAATTTTTAAAAGTTCTTATTATCCTTGTTGATTTCCTCCTTGACCCAATTTTCATTCAGTAGTGAGTTGTTCAGGTTCCAACTATACATTTTGCAACCTCTATTGCTGCTGATATAAAGCCTTAATCCTTTCTCTTCTAATAGGATGCAGTGTGTTATTTAAATTTTCTTATCACTGTTGACACTTAATTTGTGTCCCAATGTGTGACCAGTTTTGAAGTTCCCAGAGCTGTTGAGAACAGCTGTACTCTTTAGTGTTTGCATGCAATGTTAGTTTCACTCGATTTTATGATGTTACTTACCTCGAGTGTTTCTGTGTTCATATTTTGTATCTGATGACTTTGTCTACCTGGTAAGAGTGGGGCATTGAAGTCACCCACCATCGTTGTATGAGGTCAATATGTGATTTAGCTGCAGTGATGGTTCTTTTATGAACTCGAAATCTTTGTATTTGATGAAAAAATATTTAGAATTGAAATATCCTCAGTGGATTTTTCCTTTAATGAAGATATTGTGACCTCTATTTTTTTCTGATTTATAATGTCTATTTTATTTGATGTTAAAATAGTGATGCCTTCCTTCTTCTAAGTATTATTTGCTTGGAATGACCTTTTTAATATCCTTACCCTAAAGTGATGACTATCTTTGATGTTTTTTGGTTAAACCATAAAGACTGATTTGTTTTCTAACCCAGTCTGTTAGTATCTGTATTTTCATTGGGGAATTAAGGCCATTAAGAATTATTAATGAGTAATTCTTACTTACTTCTGTTATTTTGTTGTTATGGATTTCCTTACCTTCTTGTGACAAACTAGTCTGAGATTAAT
>PVIU01006776.1:58867-98313 GCA_004026605.1 Ondatra zibethicus
GGGGGGGGGGGGGGGGGGGGGAGTTTTATTGAGAGTAAGGGAGTGAGGAAGGGAAGGCAAAGAGAAAGAGAGTCGGTAGAGGGCAAAGACCTGTTTGCCTCTTCAGAAGAACAGCGGGAAAGAGAGAGTGGAAGTGGACAGAGCTTGTCTCTTGAAGAGACCTTTTGTGCCTGCAAACAGACTACATAGTGAAATAGCAGCCACAGGACACTTGGCTGGCCAGGGTACTGCCTAAGTGCATCCCACCAGGCGGCAGGCCAGCATAATGCCTGAATCCTAACAGAATAATAGACAGGAATTACTTGAATTAGTTTTGATTGTGAATTTTTTCTTGTTCTGTCAATTTTGACTAATAGTTTTATGACGTATAGTAGTTTAGGCTGCTCCCTATGGTATCTCAGAGCTTGTAGAGCATCCTTCCTGGCCCTTCCGGGTTTCAGAGTCTCCACTGAAATAGCAGATGTTATTTGGTTAGACCTAATTTTTATGTGACTTGGTCATTTTAGCTTGAGGCTTTTACTGATTTTCTCTGTTTTTTTTTCCATTTAGTTTTTCACAGCTAATTTACAAAAAGACTTTCGAATAATTTGGTTCAATGTTTCTTTTAAATGACAACCATGTACAATGTCCAATGTCTTATTACAAAGAAAAAATTTCTTTCTTTATTTTGAGTTGGTTTGTCAACTCCTACCTGAACATTGAAAAGTTCATATAAAGTCATTTACTATAAATTTACGTATGTTGAAATGGAGAATGTGTTTTTTTTAACTCAGCTCCATATCCTTTTCTGAAATTAGTGATTTTTAATATAGGATATGAAAATTCAACATGAGTTTGGTTTCCACTGATTTAATCGCATACAAAAGTAAAGGTGATGATAAATGTTTTACAAACTTTTATTTAAGGCTATTGATGACCATTTAGTTTGATGACTTTCTTGGTTAACTCCTCTATAGCGTTCATTTTAGTTGACAACAATGCAAGGTGGCAGACAGCACATTGAGCGCATTCTTGGAGCCTCAAAAATAAGTATTTTTGTGGTTACTTATTTTTAGTTCCTTCCTTACAGAATGGTAATGCTGTTTCTCTGTAGACAAAGACGATGACACAGATGGAAATCACTTGCTTAAATGACACACAAAGCCATCTTCTGATGAAAGTCAGCAATGTGCTTCAAATTGGATTCTTCACCTTTGGTGAAAATAATTGAGATTTAACTACATACAGTGGTATCATGCATGAAAGTAGGTTTAGGAAACTTGGACCTGAAAATAAGGTGTGACTATAAGTGTTTACACAAAAGACATAGAGACAGAAAGAAAGGGGAGTGGAGGAAATCACAAAAATAGTGGATAATTATGTAATAAATTTTGATTTTTCAAATATCTCTAGTTGGCTACAATCCATTAACCCAATGTAACTTTCCACATGAAAGTTATTTGCCAAATCTTCTAGAAGGAATTTTTATCATGAGATACTAAGAAGACATAGTCATCCAAACTCTAATAGGCTATGGGATAAGAATCTGCTGTCTCTGTCTTAAAGGAAACAAATATTTTTCTGTGAAAAGAAGAGGTCCTTTTGTTTTCAGCCAGTAACTGAAAAACATACTATAACTGTGCTTCCAGTAATTTATTTTGCCCTACACAAATGCAAAGGAACTTTTGCACAATACCTTATAACTTCATGGGTCCTATCTGTGCTCTAAAACCACACCATCTGTTTCTAATTATAATTACTTCATGGTCCTCTTCTGCTCACATCTATTCCCTGTTGTGTGAAAACATAAGACAATGGATGCACCTCCCTCATTTTATCTAAGGCAAATAAGAATGTGACTTTAGTCAAAAAGGAAAGATGAAAACTTTTGAATGCCTTGAATTTTTCATCTTTGTGTTTTGTTAGATGTAGAAGAAATGGTGGCCATTATAGAAATGGGTAGAGAGACAAATGAAAAGACCTACTGTGGTGGCTTAAATAAGAATGACCCTTATAGGCTTATAGATTTGAATGCTTGGTTACCAGAGAATGGCACCACTAGGATGCATGGTCTCCTTGGAGTAGGTGTGGCCTTATTGAAGAAAGTGTGTCACTGGGGATGGGCTTTGAGTATCAAATGCTCACGTCAGGCCCAGTGTCTCTCTCTTTCTGCTGCCTATGGATCCAGATGTAGAACTACTTCTCTCAGCTACCTCTCCAGCACCATGTCTGGATGCTGCCATGCTACCTGTCATGATGATAATGGATTAAACCTCTGAACCTATAAGCTATCCCTGACCAATGTGGTCATGGTATCTCTTCCTAGCAGTAGAAGATTGACTAAGACAGAAGTTGGTATAAGGGTCTGTTGCATTGCTGTGATAGGCCTGATGGTGCTTTTGTTTGCAGAAATGTGGACTTTGGACTTTGATTAGGAAAGCAGAAGATGAATGCTTTAAGTGGGGCTAACTGGACCATAGAAGTAAGGGCATGAAAGACAGTGGCGGTGAGGGTTACTGAACTATGGTGAGCTAGCTTAAGAGGTTTCAGTGGAGAAGAATATCAGTATGTGACTTAGAGACTGTTCTTCTGATATTTTGCCCATGTCCAAATAACCTGTCTGAGGCTAAATTGAAAAGTTGTGGATGAATGTTTTGTCAGAGGAGATTTTCAGGCAGCTTGGTATTGACTGTGTTGCTTGGTTATTCGTTGCCACTGTTATGCAGATCTATAATGAAAAGGAGCAAACTGAGTGAGGAAAAGTATAGAATGTGCAGTTTGAAGAGGAAAGGGTCATCAGGAAGTGGAATGGAGTCAAGCCCAGTGCTCACGAGATAACAAATTTAAAGAGAAGCCTGCTACTAAATGCAGTAAAGAGAATGGTAACTTCATGGCAAGACCACACCTAGCTTCCAACTTGTGAAAAGGAATTAAAGAACAGTTTAGGGCCGGGTGTGGTGGCACATGCCTGTAATCCCAGCACTCAGGAGGCAGGTAGATCTCTAAATTGGAGGACAGGCGGGTCTAGAGATCATGTTTCAGGTCAACGAAGCTTGGGCAGTGACGGAGACAACTGAAAACATTAGGCTGGTAAAATGGATTTGAATGAGGGGGCAGTGAAAGCAGAAAGGACCCCAGAAAACAGCAAAACTTGGCAGATTTGACCATATGGTTCTGGTTTCAGACTCAAGGATAGAAAAAAGAGGTTATGGAATCTCCCTATGTAGCTAAGGAAAGGTCCCAAGGGCAAGGCATGTATCAGGGGTGCCTGTATAGAGGCTCAGAGAGTCCACTGTGTGAAGCTGTGATGGTGACTTCTGGATTGCCTAAGAGACTCCAAGACATTGGAAATACCAGAGTTGTGGGATACCTGCCAAGGAGAGCTGCTAACAGGAAGTAGAACCAGTCCAAGGAAAGAATTGTGTTTCAGTCAACAAATGTGAAAGGAGTTGGAGATCTGAAGAACACTTTTATACCAGGCATGGAGATGCAGAGTTTGGAATTTGCCGAGGTAGTTTTCAGCCTTGCTTTGTGTAAATGGAGGATGCTCACTCATTTCCCAGCTGCCCAGACTCAAATAATCACACAGAAACTGTATTAATTACAATATTGTTTGGCCTATTAGCTCAGGCTTCTTATTAACTAACTCTTACATCTCAAATTAACCCATTTCTATTAATCTATGTATTACCATGAGACTGTGTCCTACCAGTAAAGTTCTGGTGTCATTCTCCTTCAGCAGCTACATGGTATCTTCCTGACTCTGTCTACTCTCCCTCTATATCTCTTTTAGCCTGGCTATATTCTGCTAAACTATTGGCCTAAATTAGCCTATAAAAGTAACACATATACAGAAGGACCTCCCACATCAGCTTTGGTCACTGTGCTCCCTTCCTTCCCTTTTGATGTGGCAATGTATATCCCTTGCCATTGTATGTTGGAAGTATGTGACATGCTTTTTAATTTTAACATTCCTGGGGCTTACAGTTAAGAGATTGCCATGATCTTTAGAAGAGACTTTCAGCTTTGTTATTTAAAACAGTGTTGAGACTGTTATAAACTTGTAGACTTTTGAAAGTGTACTGAATGCACTTTTGCATTATGATATTGCTATAAGGATATAGGATCCAGGGTGTGGAATGTGGTAGTTTAAATAAAATGGCCTATGTAGACTCATCAATTTGAATGTTTGGTCATCAGGGAGTAATGTAAGTGTGACCTTGCTGAAAGAAGTGTGTCATTGGGGGAGGCAAGGTTCCAAATGCTCAAACCAGGCCCAGTGTACAACTGCCTGTGTCCAGATGTAGACCTCTCAATTGCTTTGCCAGCACTATGTCTGCTTACATGTTATCATGCTTCCCACCACACTTACTGCCATGTGGATAATAGACTAAACCTCTGAACTGTAAGCCAGGCCCAATTAAATGCTTTCCTTTATAAGAGTTGCTGTGGTCGTGGTCTCCCTTCATAGCAATAGGACAATGGTAAGACATCTATAAATCAACAAAAGAAAACATTCTAACAATCTTTATTTTGGGGATGATATTACATCATTCCATTGAGAAGTGACTGAAGCAAAGAACTGACTGTATGGAGAACTGGTAATTTGTGTGACTGTCCCTTTAAATAAACAAGATCTTCAGAGGGAGATATGCCTACATACAGTTTGATTTTCGAAAATGACTTGAGTTTTCTGGATTGAAATACAGTGGTTTTTAAGTAACTTAGTATTACTAAATGATACCTTCTTTTCTGTCCCTTCAGTCCTTGTGGTCAAAAAGGTCATAAGGAGTTGATTTACCCCACTGATCTTTTGGGCATCTTCTGGTACTTATAATTATTTTTCTTTTTTAAGATTTTGAGGCTGAGTCTCATGTACCCCAGTCCAGAAAGCCTCTGGCTATAAAAAGAGGAGTGATACAGTGTGAATCTTTCTCACACTCATTCCTTGTCGCATCCATCATTGCCCTGTCAGCTGCACTCTTACCATCCCTGCAGTTTCTCCTTTTCTTTGAGCTGTCAACACCTCTAGAATGCAGCTTGAAAGAGACAAGGACTGCTGGACTTCATTGTCATTGTTAAGAAAGTTGTCATAACTTTACCCATGAGGAAGAAAGAGTGCTTGCTTTGTGACTTGCCTCCATGGAGTGCTCCCTGAATTAACAAAACCAAAGCTGCTGTGCTGGCTGTTAGATGCCAGTGAGGGAACTGAGCAAATGAATGGGACAGCTGTCTCCTAGGCACTGACTGACTAGAAGGACATTACCCAGAAGTGGGCTCAGAAGGGAGGAGGCTGGATTGCCCTGGCATATTCTAGAACACTTGAAGAATCAATGCAAGGAATCAAGTAATGGTACAAAAAAGGAGCTAATGTTGTATATGATTGCCACAGGAACATTGAAAGTAAACAATTTGAAACCTCAAGATCTGAATTTCTGACTTATGGGACCTAGATCAGAGCTATGTCTGTACTTGATACCATGAGGACTTAACTGTAATCATAAAAAGAGAATCTATTAAATAAACCAAAACTCCTTCCTAAAAGATATACTGAGTTAGGAACTGTGGGAAGAAGTCAAACTCTCCTGCAAGTTTTACCCATCACAAAGAAGTTGCCATCTTCCTATGTCGGTGAAAAAAAGCCTTTTACTTCTTTTATTTTACTGGCTTGCACTATGCCATTTCATATATGTATAGAATGTACATTAAAAATTCCCCCAACTCCTCCTACTCTCTTTGTCCTTTCCATGCTTTGTTAGTTCCCTAGCCAACTTATAAAAGTGAACAAAACATAGTAAGTCTAATTACTAAACAGAACTTATTCTCAGCAATTTTCTTATCATCTTATAAAACACCAATTCTAGTGGATTAAAACATGGTTTGTCTACTAACATTTCTTGGGTTTTTGGTTACTGAAGAATTTTAAATGAACTAATGAAAAAAATCTCTAAATATTTTAGAAACCATAAAAGTCTTTGCAAATGTTACTAGCATATGCAGACAAAGACAGATGAAAGTAACATTTCTTGAAAACCAATTATCTATCTTGGACTCTAATGATTTCTAAAACTTTTTATCTTTAAGATATTTTGAAGAATTATGTAATTGTTTCCAATTCATTCTTGAAGAGAAGCAATGTACAATGTGAAAATTAAGTGTATCTGGCATTTGAAAACAAGTTTGTCTGGTGTAGGAAGTCCTTCTGCATTTGTGTTGCTTTCATTGGTTAAATAAAGAAGCTGCCTTGGACTTTTGATAGGGCAGGACTTAGATAGGCGGGGAAAAGAGAACAGAATGCTGGGAAGAAGGCAATGTGGCACACGCCATGATTCTCCTGCCCAAGATGGCCGCTGGTTAGACTCATGCCGTTAAGCCACAGTCAAGTGGCGATACACATTAATGGAGATGGGTTAAACAAATATGTAAGAGTTAGCCAATAAGAGGTTAGAACTAATGAGCCAGGCAGTAATTTAATTAATACAATTTCTGTGTGGTTATTTCGGGGCTTAAGCTAGCCGTGCGACTGGGAGCCGGGTGGAGGGACACAGCCACGAGTGGCTGGGATGACAAGCAGCCCGCTTGCATCCTACTACATTTGTCCACTTGCAAAATCTGTGTTCTGAATTTTTCTCCAAAGATAATAAAACATTTGCAAAGTTTCTTCCAGTTTCAAAATTCTAGAAATGTATTTAAATCATAACATTAACCATCTTCCTTCTAGCAAAACTTCAACACAGCTAAATGCAACTCTTCACATATTCCTTCCCTGAACCTGAAAACTGGAAGCAGATTGAGAAAGCCATACAAACGCTGACTGAACTAATTTAAAATTCATGCTTACGAACCTCAAAGGGACCACTATCCTGCCAGGCACACCTGCTTTAAACATCCTTGGTAAGTTTACTCTATCACTCAACTCTCTCTTATCAACCCCTCTTCTCTCAAAGCTCTGCAATCTTGTCTTCTCTCTTTACTCTCAGCTCCTTAGCAAATTGTTCATTCACAGAGGATTTGAAAAAGGTCTAGATGCATCTGTCTACACTTATATGTATTCCAGTAGGTCTGAGGATCCTTTGATTTTATTTCTCTTGTATCACGATGGACTGGATACAACAATCTAATGGTGCCACACCCATCTAAGCTTCTGATGTCAACCCCTTATCAACTAATAAACTTTCTGCCTTAAATAATTCATTGCCTGTCAATTACTGTCTGGAGTTCAAATGTGCTAGAACATTACAAGGAATAAATGTATAAATATACATAGACACACATGCATATGTGTGTGTTGATCCCTGAGTCTGCAGTAACAGAATGCAACAGGCTAATAAAGAGACATTTATTTCTCATACTCCTAGAGCCTCCTGGTCTTCAGAATTTGCCTTGCTCCAAGCTTAACATTTCCAAACTAGATCTTTGGAAATGTGAGAGCCAAACAGCGCACATTGAAATGGTTTCAACACTTTTCTTGACCCTGAATAATGTGATGTATTTTTTTCACAACAAGAAATACTCAGAAGCTTCATGTATATATATATTTATTTTATTCATTTTTTAACAACCTGACCACTCTTTCCCCTCCTACTTTTTCAAGTCCATTCCCATATCTCCCCTCTGCCCAACCCATCCACTCCCCCTCAATTTCTTTTCAGAAAAGGGCAGGCCTCCCATGAATATCAACCACACATGGCATATCAAATTAAAGGCTAGAAGAGGCAACCCAGTATGAGAAGTAGGATCCCAAAAGCTGGAAAAAAGAGTCAAAGACAGCCTCTGCTTCTACTGTTAGGAATCCCACAAAAACACCAAGCTAAATACAACTGCCACATGTATGCAGAGGGACTAGTTCTGCCCCATGCAGGCTCCCTGGTTGTCAGTTCAGTCTCTGTGAGTCCCTATGAGCCTGGGTTATTGGTTTTGTGGATTTTCTTGTGATGTTCTTTACACTACTGGGTCACAAAATCTGTCCTTCTGCCTTTCTTCTACAGGATTCCCTGAGCTCCACCTGATATTTGACTGTGGGTCTCTGCATCTATTTCAATCAATTGTTAGATGAAGCCTCTCTGAAAAAAATCATCATCTAAACCTACATATTTAGTCACTTTTACATTTATTTGATGGGATTCCATGCCCAGTGGATGCTACTTGAGGGGAATTGGATGCAGCTTCTGTTACAGACAATGACTTCCTTGTTTGTGGATACACAAAACTGCTAATGCAGCAGTATTGAACTTATGGTCGACAGTCCTGTAACAAGCTAATGTAATAACTAAGGATTTCTTTTTTAGGTACATCTGGACTCTTGCTATGGGATAATCTTCATCAGTAATTCAGTACTACATCATTTTCTTTTTAAATGGTAAATTTGCACATTATAAGTAAAGCAATGTATAAATACATAACTAGATGGATTATATGTGTACAATCTATACTAATTTTTCACAAGTATGTATGTACATGATATTTGTCTTTGTGGAAATTAAATCATAAGTATACCTCATAGACATATCTGCTATAATTGAGAAATAGAAGAAAAAGGTTTTCCTGATTTGTCTGCTATTTATATATAGTCTTATGTCTGTTGTCCATGCAACGTTATGTAGTTATACTGGTACATTAGATTGCATTCTATTATTTCTTAAAGTAAGACATCAAAGTCAATGTCATGTTGTCAATACAATAAGCTTTGATTTTTGCAGACTCTTAACCATTCTTAATTTGTAATCTCCACCTTATGTTACCTTGACAAAGCTGACCATACTCCCTTTCTTAAATTTCTCTCTTCAGATGTCATCCCAGACACCAAGCAGTTTCTGACAGCTTTCTACTGACCAGTGCTGAACAAATTGATGTGGGCATATGCTCTGGTTCATCCAGGATTGTCAAGGGATAGAGCATCAATAATCCTAAAGGATTCACTTTTTATTTTTTGTGACTGCAGAATATGATTTCAAGATGCTATTCCTTTATTTCGTGCCCTTACACACTCATTGTATTTTGCTTTATAAAAATAAAGACAAATCTCCCTGGTCCCAGAGCTCATGATGACCTGATATACTAAAACACTACAAAACAATACAGACTCTTGGCTGGTACTGAAAACATGAAAGACTCAGAGTATCAGTGTTTGTTTTGCAAATCAGGGCATTGCAAGATCTTATCAATTTTTGTTTTCAACAGTAGTGAAAGAAATCAAATGAACTGTTCTTCTGCAGAATCTTATGAGATTCAGAAACCATCTACCACGACAAATAGCTTTGACATGGAGAATTAAAGGACCTACCTCTCTACAGAATTATAACCTCTCAGTAGACATACAGATGATTTTATACCACTGTTGCACTTCTGTCCTGATGTTGAAGTTATTAAGAATGTATCTCTTCATTGTTATTATTATTATCATCATTACTGGGTTAATAACACAGATGGCTTATATTTAAGTTGCTTTATCTTGATTTTTAGGCATCTCTTCACTCTTGCAGCTCTCTGAATGAAACAAGTGCCTTTCTCCACTTCCCTTCCTGTCTGTCTGGGATGCAATTTCTCAGGTAGCCACAAGATGTCAGTCTGTCCAGTCTCTGAGCACTATCTCACCGTCCTCTAAGCTTGTGGAACTCCTCATTCTGCCATGGTATAAAAGTGGCTGACACTGAGATGTATTTGTTTTCATTTTTCTTGTCTCATCTGTCTCCAACCAAGAAGATAAACCTTTGAAGACAGGCATGATGGTGTACTATAAGATCAGCACTCAGAAAGTTAAGAAAGAAGAATGCTAGTTTAAGTCCATCTATAAAGCTCCTACATTTCTATCCCCTCTCTACCCATATTTGTAAAACTTGATGCATCTGTATTTATCTTTCTTATAGAAATAAACATGTAATAAATATTAATGTTGCTTAACATCTATACCATATATATCAATATACATATAACTTATAATCATGTTGTCTATAATCTAATAATTTATAGTAGTATTTTGAACAATACAGACAACAAATACAAAATATAACTAATAAATTATTCTCTTTTTGTATTATTGAATTCCCAGTTATAGGACATTTTCTGTTCGTATGAGTTTCACATATAGTAAGTGCTCAGTGAATATTTAGTTTATATGATTAACATTCTGTCAGAAATAAACAAAGAACGGATCGATTTTAGGCACTTGAAATAGAGAAACAAGACAAAACAATTCCCCAAAACAAAATAAATAAAAAACAACCAAAAAACTAAAAATCAGAAATGAATGAAGAAAACAAATGCTTTACAGTTCGGTCACACAGGGGCTAGACTGAGTTGCTGGGGGAAGTCTAATTGCTCTCCAGATGTCAGTGTATATCTTGCTATTTCAAAGGAAAACGATGAGACAATGTCTAGATACTATGTAGATTTGGCTGTGAAGAGAACAACTGGACCTTTTCTAGAGTTAGGGGCTCTAGTTGCCTCCAGAACTCTATTTTCTGTTGAGAGACATGTTTTTTGTTTGTTTATTTGTTTTAAGGTTCTATTTGTTTGTTTTGGTTCTTTGTTTGTTTGTTTTCTAAGTCTAGTTCTGAGAAAATGGCATAGACCTTCTATGTTAAAGATTCCTTCCTCCATATTTGAAAGAAAAAGTACATCAGAGGTTTTATGGGATGTGTATATAAGATGCCACATTCCAAGCATGGAAAAGATCTCTGTCTCTGTCTCTGTGTCCATTCCTTTGGTAGGTGTAAGAGAGAGCAGGGCATTTATGTTTATTTTCTCCAGGAGATTCAAGTTCCAGTTCCTAGACTGAGAAGATTACTCCATGCCCTTCTCTTCATTACTAAACCATCCTGGCTTCTCCAGATTTGAGTGTTCCCTTCATTCTTTTGAAGACATGACACATACAAATCCCCCACATAAAGTCATTGAAGAATTTTCCCACCTTCACAATTAACCACCCTAAAATATGCTGTCCAACCTCATAGCAATGATTGTCTCTGCAAAGTTTCCTTATTCTGTACAGTTTGGACCTTCACTTCCACTTTGTAATAAACTTCCTCACATTTCCATACTTTGTCTCTTTTTGCTCTCTCTCTCTCTCTCTCTCTCTCTCTCTCTCTCTCTCTCTCTCTCTCTCTCTCTCTCTCTGTGTGTGTGTGTGTGTGTCTTTTAAATTCTTTGTCTTTCAGGCTCCTGATATGACGGATAGCAGTATGTATCACGTCTATCTCTCTGGTAGTCTCTCCAGCTTTTACGAGCCATAAATTTTACAGCAAGAAGGAAGCAAGTGATTGTAGCATGTTTATCAACAGGATTTTGTTTGCACTTAAGGAAACCTGAGTCTCTCAGCTGAACTGAATTTCTTCTAGTTTTGTGTTCAGGTTCTTGCAAGGAGTTGGTCATGGTAGTAGTAGTGGACAGTTTTCTGCTTGTTTGTTTTTTTGTTTTTTATTAGCAATGCTGCTCCAGGTTAGGCTGATGATTATGTGATATTTTAAAATCATTTGACCTATATTATATTTACTTTTCTTGAAAACTTATATTCACCAGGAAAACTTAGCAGACTGCTGACCAACTACCTTCCATGAAAATATTGTGAAAATGTGGTGTGTGAAAAGGAGAAGATCAGGGAGACATTATCATTTCTTGCAAGGAAATAGTGTGGAAATACTGTAAATACAGTGCATATGGATTCAAATCAATTATTCATGTTCATTTTAAAATACTCTTTTTATAATTAATTTATGCCTCAGTTGTCATTGGAAATACAGTAATGTCACACTTTTTATTCCTAACTTAGGATAGGATGCTGTAGTTCCTCTTTTACGTCAATGTTGAAAGTAGCTATCACACAGTATCATATACACTAGGTTATATTGATTGAATTTCTGTATTTTTGAGTTTGTTGCAGTTTTCAATATAATTTTCTTCTTTCTACTTTTCCAACATTCTATTACTGTCACACAAGCAGGGAGCCAAATTGAAGTTTTGAAATGGTGACTTGATAATTATGATGCTCAGTGTCATTCCACATGTCAATAAACAGCCACATAGAGCAACACTGCTGGCTTCCAGCAGAGATCTTGTCCTGGCTTAATCAAGGAGCATTTGACTAAAATTGGTACTGATTTATTCTGATGAACAACTTGTAGTATTGTTCAGAATTTGGAGTAGTTTTCAATATGTAATTTATTTAAATTTGCAAATTTATTGAGTATCTATTAACATACATATTCCAATCATGTAGTAGGTTTAAAATTGACAATGATATCAAATTACAGTACAGAGGGAAAAGGAAGAATATTTCTGATTTCTGGGAGATCATTGAAAATGCTATTTTAGCCAATAATAATAATAATAATAATAATAATAATAATAATAATAATAATAATAATAAAGAAAAATCAACCAACCGAGCTATCTTCTCTCTTTCCAGTGGTCCTTTACAAGGTCCAGATCTCCCAAGATCTTGATCCACTATTAGATATCACAGAAGCTTCGATGCGATCATTTACGTAAACATCTGGTCCAGCTAGTAAGATTTAAGGCTGTTGAATGTAGGTACCACTATGAAATACTAAATAAATAAAATGTCACAAAGTGTTTTTAAAGTTTATAGTTTATTACCTACCAATTCCAGTATTATTATTAAGTTTAGCAGTAAATTGCATTCATTTTTCCACTTGAGGCTTAAATTTATTATGAACTCATTACTATATTATTTGTTATCTATAGTGTTAATCAAATGGATTCATCCATCTTTCCATGATCTTATAACATATGAGAGGGAGTCATCATTAAAAAATTATCGAAAAAGAGGCTACGATTAAAATTTGTAAAAATTATGATGATAATATTTCTGCTTGGTAGTTAAAGGCACCTGAGGCTAACCTGGCAGCTTGAGTTTAATGCAAGGACCTCGCATAAGGAAAGGAAACAACTGACTCTTGCAAGCTGTCCTCTGACCTCCACGAGCTTGTCTTGGATATGTATAGCACCATTCCTCCAAAACAACTATATGTAAACATATGAAGTTAAAATATAGAATATGTAAGGGCTGTTGGCTGCATAGTGATTTATTTCAATTATGATAATGCCTCATTATATTCGATACTGATAAGAATTTGAAGTATATTTGTTTAACTTATGTAACTGCAATCATGAAAGAAGTTAAAGTCTGTTCTTCACTTAACAAAACTCGTTGTTTTTTATTTGGTTGATTGTTTTTGTCTTTTGTTTTGTTTTTAACTTTACAATGCACCACTGTCTCATGCATCCAGTGCTCTACTTTATGTTTGGATACATTTGGAGCATTGATTATTTCTCCTGTTTACCTCTGGTGTGGGATAATCCTCTCATGATACACAGGAGCTGAGAGTCACAGCTTCCAGTTATCCATTACTTCATCAGGGTAAAAAAAAATCATTCTACAATACACTGTGCTTTGAAGCTACGATGGTGCTTGGTACATAATATGTATCCTATGTATTGCATTCATTCTTCATATGAGTATATTCCACTTAGGGTGGGCATAAACTAAGAACACATTAAGAAATGTCGATGTATAATTAAATCACAAACTTGACTATCTTTTGTTTTTCAAAGGATTTTTTATTTTTGAGATCATCATATAATTATGCCATTTCCCCTCCTGTTTCCTCTCTCCAAACAATCCCACATACCCTTATATAGTTCCTCTGTAATTCATAACCTCTTTTTTCATTCACTGATGCTACAAAACTATACATGTATATTCTTAACTACTTACATCCAGCCTGCTCATGCTGCAAATACTACTTGTATATATATTTTCATGATTGACCAGTTAGTATTGTATAATTAATAGGTGTTTTTCAATGAAGACTACTTCTCTCACACTTAGGATCCCTTAGTTGCCTGCAGTTGGGTTTTGATTTTGTATGTACGCCCTCACGCGAGTGTGTGTAGGGTTGAGGCCTTCTGATCATTCTCTTGTCTACTTTGGAATGTCTTTTTTTGTTGTGCCTTCTCTGCCATGATAATTATGCTCCGTTATCCTCCACAAAGACTTCTACTTATGGTTTTAATGAAATTCCAATCACCTTGTGTGGTGACACTCTAAGTTGATCATCACTGTCCAAACATTGCTTTTCCTGCATGTTTGTTTTTAGTAATTAGTCTGATTTGATTCAATGCAAGATAAAATGGCAAACATATGCAAATTAAGCCTAGAGGGAATAGAATCAAGATTAGTAGTGTTCATGACTCTGGATGGCCTGTTTAGGGACAACTTCTAGCTACTAGAAAGCATAGAGAAGCTACCTTGGGACCTGTTCTTCTCAAGCAAACATTATTATTTCTTGCTTTCTTCATGATTTGTATCCAGATTAGGTTCATAGCTATTACACCACCTCTACCAAGTGAATAAAAATCAGTATGTCCCTCAAACTTAACATTGAATGTTAATGTTATCATGAATATTAATAAGTCCACAATATTCTGTGGTCACAAGTGTACGACAGAACATTTTCCTGAACCTCCAATCAAAGTAGCAATCCCCCTCAAGACTAAACTCTCTGAGAACTAATCAACTTTATGCAGCTATAGTTTTCCTTTTCTAGAATAATAGAAAAGCATACACATAATGTGATTCACTCCTCTTTGATAAATGTTCAAGAATGAACCAGAGAATTGACATAGTTAGAGATATTCCTTTATAACAAAGCAATTGCTTTCATTTTTCCATTGTAATCTGTAAATTACTGGCTCTTGGGTGTCTTTTTCAAAATTGCTAACAAAAAGACTAAGGTAATAGTTAATAAAATTGTTTAATTAGTTACAGTTATGTTGTTTAAAGTTGTAAGTAGATTTATTATTCAGAAACTAAAGAAAACACATGTAACTTATAGTTTAATTCAACATAAGTTTTTTACTATTAGTCTCTGATAGTAAACCATTTCATTACTTTTGAGTTGTTGATGAATTCAGTTTTACCTTGATAACTTACCCTTCAATTTATCCAAAAAATATGCTAACCAAAGCTAGTAAAACTTCCTGAAAATTGGTCACAGGAAATTAGCATAATATGGGCTTTGCATTCCTATTAGGGTTTCAGATTTTCCAGCCATCTTGAAGTATTGTGAAACCTACCATATTGGGAAATAATGAAGCAGTTGTGTGACAAGTGGGACAAGCATTGGTCTTCCCCTTGGAGTTCTGGAACAACTAGGACATGGTAATGGATTTCCAAGTACACAGATTCTCAAATCTCACTTATCATTAGAATGTGAAGATACCTCTACACATATGTGTGTGTGCACGCATGTGTAGTTTTTAAAATGTCGTATTTCCTCTATTCAATATCCTGCAGCTTCCAAAATTATTTTCAAGCTGGGGATCAAGTCCTTATGGAGCCATTTGTCTCCAGGTTGTGAAGTCAGCATCACACATATTTGAAGGAGTGCTGAAAAATAGAAGCTTAAAAAGAAGAAGATGGGTATTGAGCTAGTTTCTTCCTATTTTTGTGACTTAAGCATGTTTCATAAGCCTTCATAACATTTCTGAAAAACTGACAAATACTGTGAGATTTAAAAAATGTTGATTTTCATTCCTTAGAAGAGGAAAATAATCCTCCAAATCAAATGGCAAGGTTCCCATTGTGAAACTCCAAGAGGCAATGGATTCCATAGTTAGTCACAAATGAGGTAAGCTTCATTACTTTCCTTGCTTCTCCTCTGGGGACAGCAGGCACAGTGCCAGTCCTTACAGGCACACAGTAGGGCTATGCAATAACTAGAATCTGGTCAGTTCTAAGGTATCTTGGCTTTGAATCAGAGCAACCAAGGGTTAACTTACAAGTGCTGCAATTTTAATGTGTGACTATCTCCAGATTGTAGCTTCCTTCTATAAAAAAAGTGTTAAACTCCTCACAAGAAATAAATAAGATAATGTTTAGCTGTGTAATCTACTGCTAATTATTTAATGTTTTCTGATACACAGTAGTTAGTTATTATCTTAATATCAATGTAGTTCATGCTCCTAGTCTTAGGCTATGAAATTCACAAGAGAGAATCAGTAAACATTCTGTTTGCATTTGCCTAGTGACTATTCCAAATTTTGTGGAAGATACACACAGATGTGTTAATGGGACAAACATATAAAATTTCCTTCTCTGGTCCTATTCTACAGCTGATTATTTTTTGTTGTTGTTCTGTTTCTTCAGTTTTTTTTTTTCAAATCCTGATAACTACTGTTAATGAGTCTGCAGACTTCCTTCTCATTCTCTGAGTTGCCATGTTTCTCTGCTTTGGCGGCACCTCTACTTTATTGGAGCAGATGCTGAAATATCATCCATGATGTCATCTAGTAGCACTCTTATCACATTACCTGAACTAAAGCTTAGCTTCCCCCACTGAAAACACCCCTGGAAAGCTTTTTCATGAGTAACTCCATCAGTATTGGATAACTTAGAGCCTGGGTGAACCCTCTTGGTGAGGTTCTAATCAATAGGACACCAATATATTGGTTTAGAATTTTGCATTTCTCATATGTAGTAGAGAAAGGAGGAAGGAGGGAGGGAAAAAGGGAGAGAGAGAGAGAGAGGGAGAGAGAGAGAGAGAGAGAGAAAATTGTGTTTTGAAAAGTACCTTGAAAGATACTTTGACATGCAGATGCAGTGGTTTCAGGATTTCCAAATCTAAAGCCTGGAGAGATGCTTAGTGTTTAAAAGCAAACCCTGCTTTTGAGAAGGACCTCAGTTTGGTCTGCAGCATCCAATTGTGACAGCTGACATCTGCCTGTAACTCCAGCTTCAGGGAACTGATGTTATCTTCTAGTCTAAATGGGCATTTGCACTCATTTACATATGCACACAATTAAAAACAGATACTGAAAGTTTAAAAAATTTTCAAATCTAATACTCATTTTTATTAGGCAATCATTTAAAATACACATATGACTCATATGACTATATGTATGTTATCAGAAATACTCCTATTATAATCTCAAAATAAAAATATAAGCTAGCTAAAAATAGTTTTAAAATTATATATAATTCTTGTGATATAAAATTAAATGTAAAATTAATCTGAAATGCAATGTGGCATTTTAAATGCAAATTCCTTGGGTATGACTAAATAAGAAAATTCAGTGAAAGATACTAGCAAAGGTTCATAGCTCACAAGTTGGTTTAAGAAAGATAAAAGTGAAAAAAATCAGAAGATGTCTCTACAGAAATATGGAATTAGAGAATAATAAATAATAGTATTAAATAAATGAGCCAGATTTTGTTCTTTTGTTTAGGTACCAGATGATAGAAATAAAGATTTAACTTTTCTTGGCATAGTCTAACATGTTAAGGAGAATTAGATAATGGGAGTGAAGACAATGAAGAAAGTATTTCAAACAACATATACCAGACAGGATTATTTCAAATTAATTCCTTGTGTTTATACATAAGATTAGGGTTTACCAAAGGTTTACAGAACTCAAATCCGATCCTATTATTTGTTTATTTTTTGGTTTATTTGTTAATAAACATGACAAGTTGCTACAACAAAGATTTGAGCATAATGGCTTAAATACAGCAGATTTTTCTTTTTACCATTCAGTGTACAGATGAGTATCTCAGGGTAAATGTTAAGGCTCAACTAAGGACATGTGCCATGGTTCAGTGTCGTTATCATTTCCTAGTACCAACAAGACTTAGACACATGGCTAGCAAGACTAGGAAGGATCCTGGGGAATCGAAATAAACCAAGAAGAAGCAGAAATCTCTGAGACAAAACCCTACGTTCCCATCCACATTGAGGAATGATTCAGTTTATATAACTTACAAAAAGGTCCTAGGGGATCAAAGGAATTAGATGGAAACCAAACAGGAGATGAATGACAAGGGCAGGGGTGCTTTACAGTACGTAGGTTAAACTCGGGAGATCAGCCTGGAAAGCAACCGACAAAGTCTCTATGTGAAAATAATTTTGTGGATTTTTTATAATATATGCATATTTAATTAAATCATCTTTGTTAAACAATTTCAATGAGATCTTTGCATTTCAGGTGTCCCTGATAATATAACACAATTTAAATCTCCCATTTTTAAACAATTAACAAACCTTCTATTTCTCTCTTATGTATTTGTAATTGGCTTTTAGCCTTTTGGTCACAACACTACTTCATAAAGACACCTGTTTAAATTGAAAACACTATGATACTAAATTAGTTTCCTTCCAAGGAGTGGATATGCAAGCTTTAATTCTGTCCAAAATCTAGCATAATTGGGTGCATTAAATAATACTCTGTTTCAAAGTCATTTTTAAATTAACTCTGTCTGAATTATGGGCTAATGTGTTTCATATCCATTTCAAATGGATTAATCATCCAAACTGATATTACACGTTCGTTCAGACTTTTACATTTAAGCATTATACCTTTTAAGTAGCATATGAACAGGAGAAATATTTTTCTTTTTCTTTTGTATTTGTGAATTTATTTTTTTGTAACTGCAGCAGATATAGGCGTTTATTTGGTGAGCAAGTTTTTTAATATGATTACTATTAAGTTTCTTGATACTCAGTTTGCTTTTCTCATCCCTGCAAAGACATCATTTGTAATTTCAAATTGACATTAAAAGCAAGAGTAATCATTTCGTAACATTTCAATTTAATTTAAGTTTTATATGATTAACTGAAATAATCCCCATTAGAAACAAAAATATCTAACAATCACTTTATAATGCATTATTTATTATGCCCTTATTATCTTTTCACAGTTTAAGAAATGTATCCACCATTCAATAGCCTACATTAATCATGGCTATCACTGGTAACAATTTTTAGCTATTTTGTGAAGCCCTTAACTAAAACCACTGGTGGTTAACTGAGATTAATGAATATTGAAACAAACACCGAATGCTTGTTTAATGTGTCTTTCAAACCTCCTCAGTGATTCTTCATACTTAGCAACACATCTGTTGAATAAATAATATTGTAGGAAGGACTTTTTATATAAACTGATATACAAAGGTTATAAAACTTATCATCTGCTTTATAATCTCTGTTAGTGTTTCAGTTCATATCCTCTAAGAAGCAGAAGTGAAAACAATGTTATGCACTCAGGAAGTGTGTTAGAAAACTGACTATGGAGCATGAAGAAGGAACAAAAATGACTTTCATCTTGAGAGCAGGAAGTATGGGAGGGCTTGAGGGAAGGCACCTAGGAGGTGCTGGAGGGAGGCTAGGGAGGCAGGGAGGGATGTAATTCTATTTGAATAAAACCTTTTAAGATGCAAAACAAACGAAGACAGGAACTGCCATCCAAACCACAATGACTCTTCCAGATGTGAAAGAGGAGAGCAAAGATGAAATTCTGAAAGCTAAAGTACACCAGACTACAGATGTGAGAGGCCAGTGGGAGGTCCATGCTGAACACATCTGCAAATGGAGTCTTTTGACAATCAGAAGGACTGTGGTAGTGCCTTGGTTATGGTCTGTCAATGACAGAACCCCTTGTCAGTTCGTGACACCAGCATGAATTCAGTGACAGCTCATAGAGCAGATAGACACAGCTGAGCCCGGAAATGTGAACTGCTTGTCGGCGACAATCCAGCAGCCGATTCCAATGTTCACACTGCTGTGATTCCGAAAACCATGCTTTCTATATGACTTTTAAAACTACTATTCAATTGTATGTCTTCAAGCAGAATTTTATTTTTATGGAGGATATTTTAATTCACTTCTAAATGGTCTTCCTTTCTTTGTTTCAACACTGTTCATTAGCTAAGATGCAGAAGTCATCCATATTTCTTTGGATGAATTAGAGTATCAATTATGGTTTGAACATATAATGGGATATTCTTCAATCTTTAATGGAAATTGTGACTTGTTACATGTTTATATACAAAGTATATAAAACTAAAGGGTATTATGCTATGGAAAGTAAGTCAGGCACATAAAAAATAGAATACTATATAATTTCATTTGTATAGAATAGGTATTTTTTTAAAAAAGAATCAGATGAATAGGATAAAAATACAGGTTAATAGTTAACCAGGATTGAGATAGAGATGTGGAAATAAGTCAAGAGACACAAAGATTAAGTTATGTAAAATAAAAAAGTATAAAGTGTGATTTAATAAGATGACTATAGCTAATAATATGTTTGCTGGTTATTTTCAAATAAGGTGGATTATAGACATTCTTATAACACCAAAGAAAAAGGAAAAGAAAATATGTGATGGAGGGCATACTAATTTGCTCTGCTCTTAATGATGAGTTTGTTGTATGTTCATACAAGAAGTATTTAAAACCATCTTAAATGTATAAAATACAAACCGTCAGCTGGAACAAAGGTGATTCTTTTATGTATCAGAAAAAGTAAATATTGTTAAGTATCTCGCAGTGGATTTATAAGATTGCTTTATGCCAATTCCAGCAATGCTCTTCAAACACGGCGATAGTCTAATGGCCATCAATTAGTTGCACACCCCAGATACAGCATGCTGAGGCCAGAATCCCCTGAACTGCCCTGCATTTCGCATATTAGAGCATATGGAAGAGCTGCCACTGTGCTTCCTCTCTGTCCCAGCGTGCTCAGTTCTCCTTGTAAAACTCCTGCACATTCTGACTTTAGACATCTGTTTTTGAAGGCTAATCAGCTCATCGTCCTGCCAAATGATTGATCAGTATGTGTTTCCAGTTGGTTCTGTGAACAGTTTGTGAGAGAGTGAACGCTCAACACTTGTCAGGACCTAGGGATTGTGACGTCAGTAGTGCCATTTAGAGACTGGTCCTTAAAGAACAAGTCAGTTAGCTGCTCTTCACTCTTGAGAGGCCCAGGCATCTTAAGGGTCTCTGAGCTCCCAGGACCCTTTTTGAGTCTTCTCAGCAGAAATCCACTAGGATCAGTAGAATTGACTATTGGGCCTCTTAAGTGTCATGGCGTTTCTTGTTATGGAGTGAACAATTCTTTCATTGTGGCAGTTTCTGCAGTTCCTGGAGCCAGGAATGTGATCTCTTCCTGCTTCCATCATCTTCCTTACTAGATGAGGAAAATAAAGTTACAGCACAGGATTGTTTGGACAATGGAATAAAGCAATTTGAAAGCAATGATTTAAGCCATCGACATTCCAGTACTTGGGAGGCTGAGGCAGGGGGATCAAGTGTCAAGATCATCCTTGGGAACATAGACAGTTTGAGGCTAGCCATAACTACAATGACAGTTGTCATTCTATGCTGCTAGAGAGATGGTTCAGCAGTTAAGAACATAGTTATTCTGCCAAAGGGGTGAGATTCAACTCTCATTTCCCACACGGCAGTTCACAAAAATCTGTAACTCCTGTTTTAGGACATCAAGTATCCTTTGATGGCTTTTGTTCACCAAGCTCCACATGGAGCACAGACACACATGAAGATAAATTATCTATATGAATAAAATTAAAAGCAATTTAAAAGTAATATTTTAGTTCTTGACCAATAAGAATAATGAAATAAAATTTAGTTGCAATAAATTATTACAAAGTTCTTTATAGAAGCACATGTTTCTAACATCTTAGAATAATACAATTAACAAATGGTAGATATTATTTAAGGTCTTAACCCCAAGTTTATGTTCCTCTATTAAATACTTCAAGGGTAATCAAGTGACAGTTATTTGTGGATGGCTGATGGCAGTTCTTCCAACTTAAAAACATAGCTGAATGTTTTCTGATAGTCATCTTGGAAGGCTGATGAAGTTGGGAAGGAGTTTAGAATATGGTGTTTTCCTTAAATGCACTCAGAATAGCCCGTTCTACTTAATCATACTCGATGGGTGAGATCTTAATTGCATGCACATGTTTGTGTGTGTGGTGACTTCCCTTAATGTGACAAATGGGAGCAGAGCCTTTGGCCCACACAGCTTTCCTCCATGAAGCTTCTGACACTGGGTACAGTACCATTCTTTTTCAGACTGCAAAGTCATAAGGACTTTTCCCCATTACTCCAAACTGGGAATATGGAAATTACAGTTTCGCTTCAGCTCTAGAATATTGTTTCTTACAGTGAGAGCCAATATCAATTAAAATTTTACCTCCTGGAGAACCTGTTAAAATTGCAGATGTGGGCTTCCCGCTGACTTACTGGAGCAGCTCCTTTAGGGCACTTTGTGTAACTCTTCCTTTCCAACTGGAAGTTGCTCCTGAAGGGAGGAAGGAAGTTCAGAAACTCAAAGACTAGAGGAACTCACAAACTCAGGAAGCTCTTCAAATTTACCAAGCTCAGAAAATTCAAATAGTTATGCAATTTATGAGGCTACCCGCCAAGTTACCAACACAATTTATAATACAGAGGTGAACCCTTCGACTAGATGTGCCTGCCTGTTGGGTAGGATTTCCAGGGAGGTGGGTTTTCTGAGCTGTCAAAACATTCTGAAGAGGGCTTTAAGAGGATAATGGCAGCTTTTAGATCATCCTCGTGAGTTATTGCAAAATAGACTTGCCTTGAACTGCTTCTTGGGTATGTCTATCATTAATTCCTGTTTTGGGTAGGTAGATATTTATTTAGGTTTCCTCGTAGAAAGTCTTACAGCACAACCTGATTCTTTTTCTAAAAATGTAATTTCTTTCCATTACTTTTATTTCTCTGTAATTGCGTGTGTCTGTATGTGGGATGTGCACGAGTGCAGGTGTCAGAGGAGGCTAGGCACATCAGATTTCCTTGGGCATGAAATTATCGGCAGGTGTGAGCCACATGACCTGGGTGCTGGCAATGAGTCTCAGGTCCTGAGCAATTGTACACTCCCTTAACAACTGAGCCATCATTCTGGTGTCAAATTACCTTTCTTACCAAGTAAACTGGGTGGGTGTCAAATGATTTGAGAATTTGCTGTCAAAAAAATCAAAGTCTGAGTCATCCTTGACTATAAAAACCACTTCTTCCATGACTGCTACTAGTTTATCTTTAATATAGTCAGGTTGAGCAAATTTGAATAAACGAAACCCCAAACTCACATTGGCTCTTTTTGCATATTTCATGAACCTCCTTTAAATGACTTTGTAATATTGCAGATCACTGAAGAGTTATGCACTAGTTATTGTTATTATTAACTATTTTAGCAACTATGTCTCTTCCTACTCAAATCGCAATGGTGTGCATTACATGACTATCAAAAGTAGTAATTGCATTTGCGATCTGTAGTAAGTTAACTTCTATTAAGAGGAACTTTGATTTTTGTCAATAATCATTTATTCATTTTGGAATGATCATAAATTTATTATTTGACCATAGTTCAAGTTTTTATTTAAGTATCTTAAAATAGATGACTGGATCCTATTACCAGATAAACTTTAATAAGCTTCTAATTTATTAAATTGTAGCAAAATTATTTTCATATATTAAGGTACTTTAGTCATAGCATAAGCATTCAAATGTACTTTGTTATTTTTTTCCAGCAAATACTAAAGATGTTGTTAGAACAGGTAATCATTTACTAGTGTAATAGCATATATTCCTTGGTCCCCCACGTGATTTCATTTACTTACATTTAGATTCCTGTTTTCAAAACTGCTATTCCTGATTTGAAAGCATTTTCTTAACATTTGTGATATGTCTGGAAACCTTTCACCTTACACTAAGCTAAAGAAAGATTAAACTTTTTCATTTTAATAGAAATATCAAGCATTTTGTAAACTTGATGTGATCTTCTCTACATTTGAAGTTTTTTATACCTAAGGCCAGCCAGCTTCATAGCTCAGTTTCTGATGTGAGTTGAATTGGTCTGAATTAACGCAAGATTAAAGGGATTGTCCCGAGTACCTGCTCCTGGATCCTTTGTGGTTTCTACTTTATAATTTTTAGCTGCATACTATTTTTAAGGGATTTTATAAGTACTTTATTCTTGAAATTTTCCTCTATCTTCCTAATGTTCTCACCAGATTTTCTTGACATCATTTTGACCAATGCTGCCTTCCATAATGACTTCATTTTCCTGTAAACACAGGAAAACGCTTGGTTGGTTCAGGAAGAAGAGTTGCAAAAGCGGATTTGTGTTCAATGCTTACAAGAATAAAGAGAACTAAAGAATGAATTCCACACATCTCATTAGAGAAAATCAATGAATTGAAGCTTAGCCAATAGCCATGTTGATTTCTGAGTTCTGATGTGAGAATCAGTCGCTGATCTGACATGGAGCCAGACACAGTGAATGTTTCCATTCATTATTTATATACAGAAAGCACAATCACAAACTTAGGTGAATTTGCCTGTGACCCAGTAACAGAAGTCAAACTTGCAGTTGCAAAGGAATATAGTAGGCAATTCCAAATGGATTAGCATAGTCTTACTTTATCCTACACCTGTACTTAGCACTGCGTAGTTTGATTGATAATCCATTCATTTTTCTTAAGGTTCATTTTGTTTGTTTAATGATGAGTGTGTGGTATAAACTTTAGGATTATGTGTATTTGACTTTGGTTAAAGGACAGAAAGACATACATAATCACCAAGGTGTGTTGTTACTAAATTTCCTTGAATTTTAATCTAAGAAGTATTGATGTGTACTACTGATATTGTTGGACATAAGATAGAGCATAATTTTCATTTTTAGCAGAACTGTTTTCATCATTTGAAGCAAAAGTACATAAATAGTGTCTTTTCTCTGTGCCATGAGAGACAGATGAATGCAAAGCCCTGTAATGTCATGTATATGCTATCCAAATTTAATAATATTACAGAGAGTCTAAGACCCATGAAATGACATCATCTATCCAATATGATATAATAAAGATCCAAGAAATGTAAACCAAAAAAAACCTAGCCTGAAAGATTAGACTGAACAACTACTGAGTTCATTCTAGAGATAGGATATTTACCTAACATTAAGATTGGTTAAGACAGGAAGGCTTTATTTGTATAGCTGCTGGAAAAGATGAGGGCGATAATTACAAAGACAAGATTCTTTTGTAAAGTCCAGTGTTATGTGTTTCATGTTTGACCTGGATTATCCTCTCCCACAGTAGGATTGCTATCTGCTACCAGGGGTACATGAATAGACCTTGCGGAGACTGAAGCTCTATGAAAATGGCCTAGAGGACCTGGCAAGTTCAATCAATACTGAGGCTGCAGTATCTTCTCTATGATTTGAACCCAGAAGACTTTGTATGTCTGATTTTATCTTGATGATATCCCAGTAAAAATAAAAGATGAAAAGGCAAGAGTATGGATCAATTGATTAGCATGTAGGAGGTCCTGGTTCTGAGTCTTAACCATGAGAAACACCCAGACATCTTGACATGTGCCTAAAATATTAGCTACTTGAAAGTAGAGGCAGGAAGACCAAAAGTTCCAGTGCTCTCCTAGCTATTTGAAAGTCTAGGCAACTTTAGTTACATGAGATGGTCTCAAAATATAAAAGGAGGGAAGAAGAAAGGAAGAAAGGGAGAGAGGAAGAATAAAGGAAAGAATCAAGGGAAGGAGGAAGGGATGAGGAAATAAGGGAGGGAAGAAAGAAAGGGAAGTATCGGGGGGAGAGAAAGAAAAGAAATGATGAAAATAAAACTCAAAAGTTCTTGTGCTTGCTTTCAAGTCTTCCTTCTATCATAAATTCTCCATGAAAGCTACTAAAATATCCATTTGGATTATTTATTTCTCCTTTGGATATGTTTGCTAATGGCATCAATTAATTTGTTTAGGCATTATCCAGTATCTACCTGAGAGTTCTCATTCTATGATGACTTATTGAATTTGTATGTGTGTATGTGTGTGTGTGTGTGCTTGTGCATGTATGTACATTGGATGAGAGGGTAGACACACATACACAGAGAGAGAGAGAGAGAGACAATTATGTAACAATGATGTTAGATAAAAATAAATTTGAAGCACAATTGCTTTTATTGGCCAAAGGTCTATTTGGAGAGAGAAATTGTATATAGAGAAAAGGCTTATTTATGTTACACACACACACACATATGCAGAGACATTATTACATATAAAAGGCTGTGTATAAACCTTATGCAGAGCATAGACCCCATGAATGGTCAGTGGAGCTTTCATAGTTTTAAAGCTAAAACATGACTAATCATAAAACAACTACAGTGTAAGTTTCCTTGTAAAGTGTAAACATGACACTTTCCAACGAATTGTCAAACAATTGTAGACATTAGCACACATTCTGTCTTTAGCCCTAACATATGTGCTTAACCATAGACAAAAGCAATTAATGTAGAAAAAAATCAGATTTTTATCTCTTTAAAATTTCAACTCTGACAGTTCTGCAGATGAAGAGCTGCCTTAGATCCAATGAGCACCATCCCCATATGGTTTAGTCACTTATTTGCTACAAAATGTAATTAAGCCATGTGAAAAAAATTAGTCCCTGTAAAATTACACATCTAAGAAAAATGACAGGCTTTTGATAGTGCCAGCATTTATCAACAGAGGAGCAAACACAAGTCACAGGAGTGTGGTATTATGTGGCATGACAGCACCAAATGACATAGGCACTTCTGTCACTTTGGATAACCCGCATACAATTTTGTTTTCTAGGGTAACTAAATAAATGGCTGCTGGTCTTTTAAATTTGAGAATATTTTGATCGTGAGAACATGACTTCAGTAGAGTGGGCTTGAGAGGAAGACATCAGACCTGGCAAAATCTCAGTATAAAGTAATGTTGAAGTTGAGATTTTTGAAAAGCAAAATAATTACAATAAATTAGCATGAAAATTACTCAATCCATCTTACTTTATAAGTCAGGTCAAATTGATTTCATATTATTTCTTACATATCTGTAAACTATTTTAATTGATGTTTATATTTCCAATTATATTTTAAAATTGAGTAACTATAGCATGCTGTACTTATTTCTACACAGCAATGCAGTTATTAATGAGGAAGAAATTTTAAAAGTAACCAGAAATACCATGGTTTTAAGCAATAGATGTAAAGCATTTTAGTCTTCACCCTTGTCCTGAGGTAGAAATTCCACCATCAGTCATTTCTTATCATAATTATTATTCTTTTTAAATGTCCCCATCAATAGCTACATCATTTGGAACTCAAAATCTTGCTATAGCTTTTGATAGCATGCCTTCACTGAAAAGCAAGGTAAAAGTTACTAGGGCTGTGTTGGGTTTCAGGGAAAGAGGATTCCAACCATGCTCAACTGTCACAGCCTTTTTTGCCTCTCCCTTCACAGTGGTTATCAAAGAAATGAAGGGCATTTTGTTGTGACTTCTCTGAGTCTGTCATTCTTGTTTATTTAGAAGAAGTTTGTCAAGTTTCTCAGGCAACTAGACCTAAGCAATCAGAGGCCATTGGTGATACAGCCTATATGATGGACACATAGTAATTACAGGGCCAAATCTTTTAGCTTCCCACTGTCATTTCAGATTTGGAGACAAGTTGGCAGCAAGCATACACTGTGGGATTCTTGTTAAATAAATGGAATAGAAGCTCCCTAATCTTTCTGAAAACCTAAAACAGAGGATCCCTCTCCATTCTATGTATCTGAACTGTCCTCAGAAGCCCCAAGCATCCTGCCTGTTCATGGTGTTGAGAACTCCTAGAATAAATCTGCTACCCCAATCCATAATCACATTCAACATTCCTTTCAAAGCCAAACATTGCATGCTCCTGATGTGGGAAGTACTTCTGTGTATGTGTGCTTTTATTGGTTGATAAATAAAGCTGTTTTAACCAATGGCTTTGCAAAGTGAAGCCAGATGAGAAATCCAAACACACACACACACACACACACACACACACACACACACACACACACACACACACTCACACACACACGTATGTATGTATGTATGTGTGTGTGTGTGTATATATATATATATATATATAGAGAGAGAGAGAGAGAGAGAGAGACAGAGAGACAGAGAGAGACAGAGAGACAGAGAGAGAGTAGGTTGAATCAAAGAGATGCCATGTAGTTGCCAAAGAAGAAAGATGCCACCACTGGAAACTTTCTGGTAAGCCACAGTCTCGTGGTGATATACAAATTAATAGAAATTGATTAATTTAAGATATCACAATTAGGGAGGAATACACCCAAGTTGTTGACCAATCAGTGTTGTACTTACTATAGCTTCTGTGTGATTATTAAGGTTTGGGTGGCCAGAAATGAATGAGCAGTCTCTGATTACAGGCTGTGGAGGCTCCTCTGCCCTTTCTTTGATCAGCAGACTTCCCAGTGAATACCATGAGCTAATGATGAGTCAAAGGGTCAAATTGTAGCTGCTAGAGAAGATTAGAGATGTGAGGAGATGAAGAGATGTATCAATATAGCTGATAATGGGATTTTATCAGCAGACCAGGAGAGAAAAATGTCAGGAGACTAACTATATTTGACAAATTCATATTCGTTTTTGGAAAGTGAAACATTAAAGATGGTAGGATAATTATAACTTCCTTAAGTTAACAACCAGAATTAAACCTTATTTTTTTCTTATTTCTATTCAAAGTGTATTTTGTGAAATTTTAGATTGCATATATTTTTAACTGTACATATATTTTATTTGCACTCTTGCTTTATTATTTGTGCCTTGTTTAATAGAACTTTTGTGTTTAACTATGAACACTAAGCTTTAGGCTTAGGAATGACTCACTAGGAGAACTTCCACTGTGAAGAAGTTCCCTCAACATTTGCTTTGGGATTCTAATTTCTTTGACCTATTTCTAGCATTATTTGAAAATTATTTTACAGAGCTAGATAGGTGGCTCTTGCTTCTCTTGCAGAGAAAAAAATCTGTAAGTACATGTGAAAGCCTTTGCTGCATGCATATACACATATACCTACTAGAAAGTAAATCTCAGTAAAACTACTTTCCTTTCCTAGAAAACATGTTCAATTTTCTCATCAGCTGAAGGACTCCTTTTTTACTTTCATTGTTACTGTACATTAATTTTCTTATTTAAAACAATCATTCTACGCAGATATTATAAAGATGATAGCCAAGAATGTGTATTTATCATCACAGATAGAAATTTCTTCACAATACTCCATGTTTCCTTACCTAGTAATATTTCACAAGTTCATATAGTATGTTTTAATAGCAAGGTCCAATACTAGTTACTTAGCTAGACATGAATATGAATAACACGCAGTCTTCAAATCCATTCCAATCTAAAGAACGGAAGAGAAAGACTTGAGTCCATAAATTACTTACATTATCATTAAAATTTTTTTTATATAACTGTAATAGTGAATAGAAAAAGCTCTTGTGACCAAAATACAGTGCATTTCAAGGAAAGTAGAAGGTATTGGAGACAGTCAGAAGAATACTGGTGAGTTATGGGAATGCAGGGTGGGTGAGAGTGGAGGGAGTTCCCAAGAGCTAGATTGTAACATGGCCTCTTCAGGATACAAACTCCAATTCTTTTCATGTGGTGGATTGCAGAATAAATTATACTTGTTACTTCAAAACTCATAGGGAAAAATGCTAGGAACAACAATAACAGAACGAAAAGCAAAACAAATATTAAAAAATCCAGGAATTTGTAGTGTATTTGGGGTTGCAATAGGACAGTCAAAGTGGACAGCAACTGAAAAGAAAAAATGAAGTTAGATTTTAAAAAAGCAGATTAGAATAAACAGAAATAGTTCAATAAAGTTAAAAATACCCTAAGAAACCAAAAATAAGATGTTTTAAAGCCTTGCATGGTTGCAGACACATTTAGTCATAATAATTGAGAGATGGAGGGAGATGAATTTTGAGGCCAGTGTCAGCCATGTGCCAGGCTTTAAGACAGGGAGGGCTATGTGAGACCTGTGCTTTAAAAACCAAGAACAAAAAAAAAGAAAGAAAAGTACCAAAACAAGCCACCTTCTATTTCCACTGCATACAAGATGGACCACATTATTTTTCTAGATGAACATGTATAATCACAACTTCAAGAAAAATATAATTTAGTGACTAAATCAGAAACATTGGTGTCAAGTAGATTAAGTTCAATATTCCCAAAACATTGTCAAGTTCACAACTCATTTTCCTAAATATAGACAACATGTCAGCAACAGAACCAAAGTGAAAACCCATCTGGCATTTCAATGTAGACACATTGTAGAGGCCTATAAGAATCAGTGTGCAATTTGTATATTTCTACATTTATTTTTTGTTCTTATATATACAACATTGCAAAATATCACAATTCTAATTAATATTGAATATATGCAGACAGAAAAGGCCATTAATAGAATGGCCTGTCACCAGCACTGAAAACAGATTTTAGCACCTGAGACTCATTTTTAATTGATCCCTTAGGGGACATGAAATGAGCAGTTATTTACCTGCCTCAAATGAATGCTGAGGCGAAGCTTACTTTTCCCTGTCCCCTCCGCCATTAATACTTCCTTTGTGATCACTAATGTCTCCAGTTTCATTTACTTATTAGATCTGGTTGTTAACTCACCATGAGCAATAATTTCTGAGCACATGAATACTGAATGGAAATTGCTTAATTACTGAAGTTTTATTTGTGCTTTATTTATAAATGTTTGACTGGCTATGGCAGAGAGTAAAATGACCTTGGAATTTCTTTTCACAAGTGCAGTGCTTTGCTGGGTTATGACTGCATCAGACATTTTGTAGTATCATGTGAAACAGGTTGGTAACTTGTCTTTTAGAATAATGACAGCTGCAGATAAGGTCAGTCAGTCTGGTCACTTTGCCCAGACTTCCCTATTGCTTGCTGCTCTGTGCATAAGCAATAGCTGGTGGATTCAGAGTGCTGAAGTGAAAAGCTTGTTTGTTTGTGTTCTGCACTGAGAATGGGTCTAGGGCCTTGGACCTGTTAGGCGAGTGTTCTGTCATGCATCTCTATACCACACAGCCCTACTTTTGGGCTTCTCAGGGGAAGATCAGTGTAATTTATTTTTACTAATTCTGCATCTGGCAAATTGGTAAAGATATCCTGTTATACTGAATTTCATATTTATTTTTATCACATTTTTATCTTATCTACTGTATATGAAGCCTTTTTGCCATATCATTCTTTTGTTAGCCATTACTATAATGTTGCTCAGTGAAGCCCAAATCACTCATCTGGTGGTTTCTAGAGAGTGTCTAAGGAAAGAATTGACAATGGCAGTGTTGACTGAGTTTTCTGTCCTGCCCAGTTCCTGCAATCATTAAGTCCCAAAGAAATCACACAGAGGTCTGCATTAGCTATAAACTGATTGGCCCATTAGCTCAGGCTTCTTATTAACTCTTATAACTTATATTAGCCCATTATTCTTGTCTATATTAGCCACATGGCTCAGTACCTTATTCAGCAAGGCAGTCATATCTTGCTTCTTCTGTGGCTGGGTCACAACTAATGACTAGTACTTCCTTTTTCCCAGAATTCTCCTGGTCTCATTGACCCGCCTCTACTTCCTGTCTGGTTGTCCCACCTATACTTCCTGCCTGGCTATTGGCTAATCAGCCTTAATTTAAGATATCATTGACAGAATACAGACCATTGTCCCACAGCATGGCAGGAATGTGAAAACATTTAGAAAAAAATGAAAATAAAATGTAGCAATCATCAGTGGTTCCTTAGCTCTCAATAATACTTATTTTAACAAATCAGTTCACTATCTGAAGAGAAAAGCATTTTAGATTTACGTACAAAGATCAAAAAGGGAGCCTTTTTCAGACCATATATACAAAATTATTGGAAGCTATTGATGTGGATCTAAAAATATGTCAATTGCCAAGAAGAATGCATATTTGTAAAAAATGGGCTTACCAAAACAAGCATTAAAGCAGCAAAGACAGACAGAATATAGAGAAAGATGGTATTATGTGAGCAAATGGTAATTTAAGCAAAGTATTCATCAAGACTAAGTGGAAAAACTAAACAGCTTTAAAATGTTTTCCAGTACAAGTTATTGCACAAGTCTATTGCATAGGGGTGGGGTACTTGCCAGTTTAGGAAACTTTTAGTGACCATTGTACCTCAAGTGTGTATTCAAAAATGGAAACGTGAAATCTGGTAGAATGAATTAAGCGCTTGCATTCAACTTTAATTACGAAGACACTGAGAAGATTCTTGCATCCAGATTGTTGCAGGAAGTGAGCAGGTTGGATATACAAGATCAAATAGTGGTCAATACTCAGATGTTTCTGCAAAATTGACAGAATAAATGCAGATTAATCACCAGGACCAGATGGTGTCTACCCAGGGGCTTTGAGGAACTCAAGAGTGAAACAGACAGTTGGCCCTGAACAGCCAGTCATTGCAAAGGAAAACTGTGGGAGAAGGAAGACAAGTTGCTTGCAAATTTAACTCCTTCAGGGAGAGTCCTGGGACAAACCATGTCTCAACAATAAAGAATAATTATCACACACTTCAAAACTGTGCACTCCACTTCCTCAAAAGCATCGACAAAGCCGAGTCACCTTTGAAATTTTGAGAAGTGAATGAATTTGTTTGTAAATTACATAAATAAAATGCATGTTTTTGCTAAAGAAAATGTTCACATTGTGTGTGTCTTTGTGTCTCTCTCTCACTCCGGTGCTTCTGTGTGTCTGTCTATATGCAACAGGAAAAGATGTAAAGACTAAGAAGGGAACTGGTTCATCTTGTTTGTTTTTAGGGTTTACTTCACTGTTGCCAATTTCAGAATGAGGTAATGGCTCTTCATACTTCATCTGTGTTGTTGGGAAAATGTGGAAAATGTAGAGGAGTCCTCTTGTCTCTTCAGATGACATGATGCTTGTCCAGGAGGCATCTTTCACTAGAAGATGAACTTGTAATTCTAACATTAAAATCCTTGCAGCATTATCTTCTCAGGCATTACAGAAATTTCCACAGTACTGAGACAGAGCAGGATCATCTCTCATCCATGTTAGCCTTTGCCAATCTAGCTAATTGGTGTCAGAAGGTGAAACTGTGACTATGGCAACTAAAGAAATAGAAAGTGTTCGAAAATTAAATGTATCGAGTCCCACACTCTTTTATTGCCTTATTATATTTGTGTACTCCCTTTTCTCCTGTTTATATTTTGTGTCTTGAATAGGGGAATTAAATTGTGATGCCTGACACAGTAATATGAGCTCAGTGTTGCCCTGCCCAAGGTTTGTGGTTTTTGGTCTCTAGAAAGGGCTTCAGTTATGCCCCACATCTTACCATATTTCCTTTTTATTGAAGTTATCAAGTTTCTGTTTATTCTGCCCAATTTTATCTCGATTAGTTTTCTTCTTATTTTGCTGAAAAAAAGAAAAGAGAAATGCAAAGTGAATTTCTGCATTTTCTCATGAAAACCTTATCAATGCACCTGTATTTGTACCAACAGGGACTGTTACCCCTCTATCACAATGGGTAATATTTCTCTTCTACTCAGATTTCCTTCCCACTTTCCTTCTGATGTCATCCTATCTCTTGCCTGTCTTCTTGGTTTGCACAATTTTGTTGAGTATCCACCTTTCTGCTCAGTCAGTGCCACCCACATGTGTGCGCTGCCTATCCCTGTGCAGAAGGCAGACAAACTGACACCTCGTCACAATAAAACCTCCAGCTACTGCACCCCTGTTCAGGAAAACTCCCTAAAGGTGTTGTTATTGATGTGAACTACTGTTTTTCTTGTGTTCAGTTCAATTAGTGATTATTTCTTGCTAAAATAAATATTATTCTTATCAAAAGCTCTAGATGTCTACTTGTTTCTAAATTCATTAGTTATTCCCTATTCTGTCCTAAAAGTGCCTTGACCGATTTCTTTCTTTCTTTCTTTCTTTCTTTCTTTCTTTCTTTCTTTCTTTCTTTCTTTCTTTCTTTCTCTTTGTGAAAGCTTTTTTTGTTTTGAGCATTCTGTTCTGAGTTTTCTTCTATTTCACTGGTGGCTTCAGGTTGTCTTTGCTAAGAAATTTTATTCTCACCTCCAACTGAGAAGAATTTAAATTCAGTCTCAAGTAGATGTCTGCACGTCCATGTTTACTTGAGCATTAGTCGTAATAGCCAAAACCTAGAAACAAATCTATGTCAATCAAGAAAAGAATGACAGGAATATAGTGTCCAGACAGGTAAAATACTATACACAGTATAAAGAAGATAATCACATGATTGTTATAACATGTTTGCCAGGGTTCTCTGGAGGAATAGAACCGACAGAATGAATGTGTATTAAAGGGGGATTTATTGGATTGGCTTCTAAGATATACTATGAGTAGTTCAAAAATCACTGATTTATATAAAAGAGCCCAAGAAAGTGTCATTCACTTATTTCCTGGGGCTAAAAGACTCGGTGTTCCCAATCTGGACCTGAAGGCCTGGGAGATTCTTCTGTCCATGTTGGAATACTGAAAAGGGTGGGTGTAATGTCTGCAATGTATCAGAGCAACACCTGCAATAGAAGAAATTGCCAGTGAGAGTGAAAACCAAGAAAGCACAGCAAAAAAGAAGAATTCCTTGTATCTGGACTCACAGGTCTGCCGTAAACATCCACATTTAGCATTAGTAATACTGCACCAGATATTTCAGATTTACCAAGAGCTGGATCTTGCATTAATTCTTCTCAGAATAACTAAGAAATATAATAAAATAACATTATACTATGTATGAAAAACACTTAAGAGGTAACTTATTCATAAACTGCAGCACAAGCAAGAATGAAGGGGGCATCATTGCCTACTTGCTGCAGAAGAGATGGGTTACATTCTCCCCACATCTTTCTTACCATCTCGGGTGTACGGGGAGAATTCAGCATGTCATACATTAAGTACACAGTATTAGGGACTGGCAGGACTCAATCCATGCTGCCATTCAGTTGAAGGAACAAATTTGTTCAAGACATGGAATTATCAAGAAACCTGACCTCCAGGTTTCTCTTAACCTGGCATTATTATGTTGGGCATATTTTAAGCATTATTTTATTTAAAAAAATAATGGTATCACTAAATCTAGAGGGAGGCTCACGCCTTGATGGTGGAGGAATTGGAGTAAACTTAGGTTCTGACAGCGAAAACGGTAGGCAGCTTAGAGGGTTTAAACAAAACCAGGCTTTTTATAACACAATGATTCTGTCTTGTATCAGCATTACACAGAGAAGAAACTTCTAAATACAGAAGCTAACGGACAAGAGTGGGATCTTCTTTATAAAGGTCCTGAGGAAAGAATGTGATGCTGTGAGTATTATACAAGGTGAACCTGGAAACCGTCTTATGCTGTGAGTCGTCAACAAACTACCTTTGTCAACTGCCTTTGAACCACAATTATGAGAGATGATTTATTGGTCAAGAATCTCACATATTCAAAGTGACATTTTCTAGCTGATCTCTTCATACTGATTAATCTATTTTGTACCAAGGGAGGTGAGGAAAGAGAGGTGGAATCTTCCAGGTTCCCAACAGTAAGTATTTAGGCAACTGATGTAGTTCTCTTGAAGGAATGTTTACTATATAACTACATAATTCTGGGCTTGTGATAAGCTCTAAAATTGCAAAATAATATTCTTCAGTGATGGATGTGCTATACAGCAAATAAGACTAGAAATGTTTATGGAACAATGGACAAATTGAGACAAAATTTGTAAAACTGACAAAAGTAGAACTTGTGATCATGAAGTTTTTGGTCTTAGAGGAACTAATAGCTGAATTTAGTCTTAAACTGGGAGTGGAACATATTCATGAGAACAATTAGGGAATAGCAGCATGTAGAAGGAAGGAGACTGCAAAGCCTCGAGGCAAGGAACTCAGTCATGAAGTTCTAAGCAATTGGATATTATTAGAAAAAGAGAATAAAGTCAGGGACCGATGTCAGCTGAAGCTGAGAGTTAAGCAGTAATCAAATTTCTGAGGGGCAGCAGAAGTTAAGTTATAGACTTGGGACTTGATTCTGAAGGTCATGTTTGCATTCAAATTACAACAATTGGGAAGTAGTATGAAAATAAATTTGGCACTTTGGGGTGTGACTGGTGAAATAAGTATCAATGTGATGTTTCTCAATCTACTACACACTAAAACCATCTTATATAAATCTATATTTTCTATCTTTTCATCCTCCGCTTTGATTTTTTTCTGTATTTCTTTGTATTTCCTTAGCTTTGTTTAGCTCCATCCTTAACATCCATAACATACTCTTCTGTATGCCCCTTAGCCCTTAATAGAATTTTTAATTTACTTGAGATTCATGGATTCTACATGTTAGTAAATTGATTGGATTCCCTTTCCTTCTACTCAATCCAACCAATCCAACATGCAAATGTCTGCTAAACACAGAACCAGAGAGTCTATAGGCTCTGCAGTCAGCATTTCCTTGAATGAAAATTTGAGGCAGATAGAGTGTAACCCAGAATGTCAAAGCTGGGCATGTCAGCTGACTGCAGGAGTAGATTAAAGAGTGTGTGTTTTACTCTAAAAAGCAGAATTTCTAAAATTCATGGGTGAAGTAAGAGGCCATGGTAAAGTAATCTGGGTCAGTGATAGGGTTGTTCAGAAAAAAATGCCATCCACGGATAGATTCAGGGCAGATATGAAGCATTGAGTTGACAGAAACTTGAAACAAGATTAATACATGGATTCTAGATTGAAGAAGGTGTCAAATGTTCAAGAAGACTCAAACACAGAAGAAACAGAAGACTAAAACGCAGTGTTGCATGTCTTCTGTGTGTCAGACATCAAGCCAGGTCCACTGGCAGTGGCGACTATGATGCTAACTCAAAACTGCATAGCTTGTAGTGCTGACCTCTGACCTCTCTTCTTGGAGAAAGGAGATTCAATATCCTCTCGAAGTCATCTATTCCTTCCTCTCAGCAGAACTACTTAGTCCCCCCACCTTTCTATTTGGCTGGAAGGAGACACATTAATTAGAAACACAATGAAGTTGTTAGCAAAGGGGAAAGCATAAACATTTGCAAAGCTTCAAAAAGAAAAATTGATTGCCTTTGGATAAGTTTGTTTATTCAGGTATTTAAATGACGTTCATCACTGCAGCATCTGGGGTGTTTAACATCTTAGAAAATCGTTGTTCCTGAAAAAAGTCAATTTCCACAACAGAAAGCAAAATAATTGAACTAAAGTGTTGCCTGCAGTATTAAATGACCCCCAAACAAAACAAACCTTCCGTGCTCAAAATAGAAAATATAAGAAGGAAGTTAACAGAATCAAAAATAAGGCAAGCATGGGCAAAGATGGCATCTTAAATGATCATCAATAAACCATCTTGACAGAGTATGGCCAAGTATTTATCATTCTTGACTACTTAGCTGTATTTAGAGATGAGCACAGCTGAATTTCTTTGAACTTTCTTACTACCTCTTTGCTACAAGGAAATTCACATTTGGATTACTGAGTTACTTTTGTTTGTGAGAATCTCTCTTTCAAGATGCCAGATTCATCTGCCAAGAAATAAATACTTGAAATATTTGTTGAGGAGTTAATCTTATTATTTCAATTTATTCTTAAATGATCTTATAGTCAGGTGAGCATTTAGGTACACAGCTATTTTCTTTGATCTGTTTCCTCCCCTCTCCCCCATGTTTGAATATTCTAAAGTGCTTATTGGTAAACTTGGCTTTAGTTGACTTTCTCAGCATTATTATGAAAACAAGCTTGCGATTCACTTTTCCATGAAAAACTTTATAGCTTTAATATGTTATATATTTTTAATATTCTGTTGTTAAAAAAATCCTAAATAAAAATCTTTTCTTTCCAAAACAAAAATTTCATCTAGATCTCCAGGGCAGGAAATCACATCTTTTACATTTATTATCATAAAAGAAAACAAATATGACATCCTAGATTCTCAAATCCTTGCTAAATGATGGATTTATGTAATGCGTGCAGATAAATTATTCTGGGCTTTAAATAAATAGATGTGCAGCTAATAAGTTTCTGAATAAAATTTGGCTTCACAAAATCTGTTAAGTTTCTTAGAAAGATCTCTTCTCTTATGTTTATCAGGTAGATCTGAAGTGCACTGAGCTAGCACAAGGGGGTTAGTGGGAAGGGTGTTAAATTAACTGCCTGAAGCAGATACTAAGATCCTGGTAAAAACACTCATTCCAAAGTTCTGGGAAGATCAAAAGGAGTCAAAATGGGTACATTATTACTGCAGCTTTCAAGAAGAAAGAACAAGACTATGACTTGTTTTAGAAAATAGCAACACAGACTAAAACAGAAAGAAAAAATTGTGAAAATGGCTTCTAGCATCTGTAGTCTTTTCATTTTCACTTTTCCCTAATTAAAAATGTGACCATATAGAAAGCACTTCCCCCAAATTCGTACTTATCGTTTACATCCGGAAAATATGCAAAACCACACGAGTTACATTATACTAACATCCTCTCAGCCTAGAAGTTTTGTTTTTATCTGACATATTTATGTCATTATGGGCTTCTGAAGCAAACCGATCTTTTCTTTTTATAGGGTACAATACTAAGGCATATTTCTGCATGTGGTAAAAAACATTTCTTGCTCGTATTTCACAAACTCTGATTGTAACTAGATAATGGTTACTATTTTTTCCTAAATCTTGATTTATAGATTCAAAAGTTTAAAATAATTATACTTTATTCTAAAAAAAAAACATTGATTATATAATTTATGCACTGTTAATAGGCTTCTTTTTTCTTTCTTTCACTTTTTTTTTTAGATTTTTCTTTAAAGTTTCTTTTAGGGTTTTTTGTTTGTTTGTTTTGTTTTGAATCAGATTTTCTCCATGTAGCCCTGACTGTCCTGGAACTCACTCTGTAGACCAGGATGGCCTTGTACTCACAGAGATCTGCATGCTTCTAATAGGTTTCAATTAGATCTCACTCATTCCAGCTGAATAGGGTAGAAAATGCACAGTAGGTAAGTTAGGGATACCATTAACAAGCCTGAAAGATATCAACTTATCATTTATAAAGTAAGGCAAATTATACTGAATAAACCTTCTGTACAATAAAGCTAAAAAGTCTATTTTCTTTTCATTTCTTTAAAATATAAATTCTAACCCAACTATGGCAGAATTTTCTCAGTTATATTGTTGAGAAATGCATGCAATGACATCCTTGGCAGATACATGACAAGACAAAGAAATATTATCATAGGGCACATCAGGCATTTTGCATGGTCTCAGCTATAACGTTTTACTGGGTCATCTTAACAATTGCATCTAGGTGGAAAAGTCATCACATGCTCTAACAAATAGACTTTCACTTGATAGCTAACATACATATATACATGTAGAAAGACTTGGATATCATACCTAACACTAAGTAAACCTAATGTTGTGTCACATACCTGTAATCCCAGCACTTGAAAAGGTAGATGCAGAAGAATTAAAAATTCAGAGGATATATAGTTAGTTTGTTGCCAGCCAGAGATACATGAGATTAGCTCTCAAATAACAACTAAAAAAAAAATAAAGCTTAACAGAAAATACTAAATAATTTCTTTTTTTTATTGTTTTGTTTTATTTTTTCCATTCAAGAACATAATTAAAGATAAAAAAATTTTTTTTTCCTTTCTTCCCCTTCTCCCGGTCCCCTCCCACTACCCCCCACCCCTCCTCCCTCCCCCTTCTTCCTTGAAAGAGGGCATGGTGCCCTGCCCTGTTGGAAGTCCAAGGCCCACCCCCA
>PVIU01006777.1:0-98067 GCA_004026605.1 Ondatra zibethicus
CATACACAGAACCTCCTGGAAATTGGAAGCAAACAGGATCATCAAGCAAAAGTTGGAAGCCAGGGGCAGGGATAGAGGTGGGAGAAATTTCATCCGATGGATGGAGATAGAGACAGAGACCCACAATCACATCAGAGCAATGGATTGAGCCCCCAAGGTGCAGGTGAAGAGCAGAAGGTGGGAGAAGATGAGTTAGGAAATGTAAACTCTTAAAAAATTCTAGGAAACTAGTTGAAGAGTGTGTGCAATTGGGGAAACAACTTTCCTGCCAAAACTTCCAGAGTTTAGTGATTTTACTTCATTGTAAACATTGATCAAGTCATATACCCACATTGTGCTGGCCAGTTTTGTGTCAACTCGACACAGGCTAGAGTCATCAGAGAGGTAGGAACCTGAGTTGAGGAAGTGCCTCCATGAGTTCTTGCTATAAGACATTTTCTCAATTAGTGACCAATGGGGAAGGGCCCAAGTCATGGTAGGTGGTGTGGATTCTATAAGAAAGCAGGCTTAGAAAACCATGGGAAGCAAGCCAATAAGCAGCACCCTTCTATGGCTTCTGCATCAGTTTCTGCTTCCAGGATGCTACCCTGTTTGAGTTCCTGTCCTGACTTCCTTCAGTAATAAACAGCAAGATGGAAATATAAGTCAAATAAACCCTTTCCTCCTCAACTCACTTTTTGGTCAGGGTGTTTCATCGCAGCAGTAGAAACCCTAAAACACAAATTAAGATTCAATATTCTCACATTTAAAATAGAAATAAAAACAGTTCATCATACCCCAAGGAGCTTACTTAGTAGGGTCTTATCACAGTAAGAGAGAAAATAGAACCTGTCCAGCCTGAAGCTCCTTTGAATCTCTTCATTTCTTCCTCCTCAATACATACATGGGTTTATATGTTTTCTTCTTCCAAATTCAAATTTTAAAAGATGTCACTTGCACTAGATTCTGGGACCAACCCATTGTGCTGTGGTCTGGAGTCTGTCTTCATTTCATGTTCATCTCACTAGGCCCTCAGAGCTCTTCATAGTGCTCAAAACTCAGAATGGAATTCATCAGTCTGTGCAAACATGGAGTCAAGTGGGAGACCTCTAAAATCATCCAAATTAAAGTAATCTGGTGTCTGCTCATTTTTCCTTCTCCCACTGACAGTTTGCTACGGACAATGCATCTCACATTCCAAGTCAGCCAAATCCACTCCTGGACAGCCCCTGTAGCCCAGCACCTCAAAAGCCGCTGCCTAGCCTAAGTTATACTGACACTCCAAACACTTGTTAATGATTTGCTTTTTCTGATAAATGCAGTTCTTTAACTAGAGGGGTCTGCTGTAAACAACCTCCTCTTAGTGTTGGTATAAAGAGAACAAGTAGAAAGAAGGTTGAGTTTAATACAGAATAGCTCTTTTTATTTTTTTATTTTTTTGCTTGATAAGAAAACTCAATTTCTACCAGTAATTTGTGATACAAAGCTCTTCTTGCTCTTAGGGTCTAAAGAATTGTATAACCGCCATTTGTTTCATTTGAATCTTGGCTGTCATTTCCTGTCATGAGGAAAACAATAGAAACTCCACATACAAGTTCATCCTCTGATTGCCTGTCAGCCTCACAGGCAGGAGCATCTCACAACTTGTCCCTGCCCAGGCACTTCATCTTCAAATAGAAACTGCATCTTAATTATAGCCTTTAATGGGCTGTTGCACTCCAGGATCAATATGTCTGACAAAACCCAAGCCCTGCTAAAAGCTCATTAATTCACATCCGACTAATTCAGGATTTGTGATGATTTTGGCAGGAACCAAGCTGAAGTTTACCTTTTGTACTGCTGCTTACAAAAGTTTCGCTTGGCCAGTTAATTAGGAAGAACAGAATTGCCAGGGAAGTATTTACTGAGCTTCTATTTGCATGAAGATAGAAAAGGGATTGTAGCCTCTGGACTGCTCAATTTTCACCCTGCAACTCCAGTTAACTGCTAGTTTGCATTAGCACTCTAGACTTGGAGATGGGAAGCCACAACCTCAAAAACAAAAAAGACCTAAGACCTGAGACCTTATCACCTGTGGTGTGGCCCGTCCATATTTCCCATCAAGTACCTGATTCTCTCTCTCCTTTCAGGTATAACCATGATAGACATACTTTCTCCATGGGGACAGATATCTCTTTAACCAGACCGTATTTTAACCAGGGCTGTTTAATTATGCATTTCCCTTCCCTTTTCTACCCATGCCTCAACTCAATTCTATCTGTACCTAAAACCTACAGCACATTTCAGGACCCTGAAAACAAACTTGGAGACACTGGACTCTTTTTAAATATTTGTATTCCCAAAGCTCATTGAATAAATCGGCTCCTGTTGCTTTCAACCATTAATTATCTCTGCAACTGGTATAGAAGGACAGTCTATAGAGCCTAGTCCTTTAGGACTCCCAGACCTGAAACTTGTTTCTAGAACTCTTCTTACATAGGTAGAAGCTAATCATCAATATGGAACGTGAATACTTTCTTGTCTTTTTTCCAGGCCCGTCTCTGAACTCAGTAGTGTCAAGCCAGAATGATAAAGACAGATTTCAGACAACATCTCTCCACCAGTTCCCATTGTTAGATATATTGGTTAATACTCTAAAAGATATTCCCTGAGCCTTTGAGAAGTTTTTGGCCAAGCCTGTGACCTTGCTAATGTGCATGGAATTTTGTTTTGTTCTAGTTTTCGGAAATCAAGCCAGCACCCACTCTTTTGAGCACGTGTATGTTTTTGAGCATGTGTGTGTGTGTGTGTGTGTGTGTGTGTGTGTGTGTGTGTGTGTGTGTGTGTGTGTGTGTGAAAGAGAGAGAGAGATACTTATCCATTTCATCATTCACTCATCCTTGCAAAGTATTCCCTTAATGTTTTAGCAGTAGTTTCAAAGGAACAATGCCTGTCTCCTTGTCCCTCATGTCCTTCCCTTACAGTTTTATATTTTATCTTTGATGTTCTTGGACTCCAATCGTACTTCTCACACCCTTCTATACAGCTCTGCCCTGTCTTTTTCTGCTACCCATACGTGTTTTTTTTTGTTTTTTTTTTTTAAGTATTAGCATGAACTTTTTTTGCCAGAAGTTGTAAACTCTGCATAGCTTTTATCTTTAGAAAAAAGTTTTCTGTTGTCTGATAGTATAGTTGGGCCAGTGTCAAAGGACTAAATGATTTTATATTACCTTTAGAAGGTAATAAGTAAGTGACTTAACTAGGAGCTTCCAGACAACTGAGGTGTCTGCATTATGACCCTAAACATGTTGAGACTGGGGATTGAGTACCTACAAACATTCTACCCACTACTGTTTCTTTGGGGCATCATTGAACCATCATCATTTTCTTGCTCTCCCTATAAGATTCTTGAATCTTCTTTTTAACATTGGTCCCATTTTAGCGTTTAAAAATATTTTATTAATTAAAAACTAACATGTAAAACAGTAACTTCGCCAGTGGACTAATAAAACAATTTTAAACGTGAGAAAGTCAGTTGTGACGGATGGTGGTTTCTTTGATCTTTAGACCTGTTTCTCATCCTAATTTTCTAAAGTTTCTAGAAACTGTCTGTCCTCATTGGCCCAGTTACAATTTATAAATGATGACTGCATCAACTTATTTAGTTTTATACTAAGATCTGTCTTCCCAGAACTAACAGTACTTTAAGCAGCAGTTGGTTGCTTTCAGGATATCTGTACTTGGGTATCTCACAGATGAGCCCACCTCAAACTGTGGAAAGATGGTGATATTACTAAGGCTGCTGTCAGTTGGCTTCAAGCTCTCAAGAAGACAACTATGCTAAGTTAGACATCTCTTTCAACTGGGATTGGTTCAGAACTGGTACAGCTATATACATGTTTCAATATTTTTCTTGAGTTAGGATTTTTTTTTTACTGACATACATTAACAAATCTTCTAACTTATAATGCCACCCAAAATTTAACTCTATAGCAGTATTTTATTATCCTTTTCAACCTCACTTTCTGGCCATCCCAAAGCTCATATTGCTGGAGACATATGCAGTGGGATAACCTACTGGGAATTGTCCCAGACTACAAAGAACTCATTTGTTCGGAGGTTGGCCTTTCTCCAGGCAGCACCCTGAGGGTAATGGCATAGGCTGATGAGGAATACAGAGGCTCTATAGCCTTGTCTCAAATATAGATCATTCCAAATGGCTATTTCTAGCTTTGTAGCTCCCGTTTGGCCAACTGAGGCATCAGTCACAACTACAACTGGATCTGAGCTTCTGTGTACCTGGTACCTCCTTCATTATTTTCCCAAGAGCCCTTCCATTCAAAACTCCTACAGACAAAGCTCCATCTAAAAGCCCGTTTCTAGGCAATTTGTCTTGAGATTGTGCTACGCTTTCATCACTGTCTAAAGGAAGGCATCAACAATAGCCAGTGCTCCAGCCAGTCAACGGAATTATTTTTCACTCTTCTTTCTCACTGGAGACTAACTATTAGAATGATACTCTCTCTTTTCCATCTTTATTACGACTGTCTTAATTGAACTTTATCCATCTCTCACCTGGGTAACTATGACCATCTTCTCATTGTTTTTGCAGTATAGCCATAATAATATTCCTAAATTTAAAATTTTCATATCATTCATAGTGATTCAGTAGCCTTCAATTTCCTTTGCATAAAATTGAACTTTTTTCAAAACATTTATTTGGCTTACGCAGCACAGGGATCCCATCCCTCAGCAGATTCATTGCAGTGCATTGCCACAGGTGATCAGATTGTAGGCACAAGAAAAAGTTCTGTCTCTGTTACTACAGCTGTGCTTTTCTATCTCAGTATTCTTATGGCCTTGTGCTTAGGTAATCCTGTACTAGAATCTAGAATAAAACTACCCACAGACCATTTACTCAGTTCTCCTAAGTGGATTATTCTTCCCATCTATCAGTTCTAAATTGAAGAAATGAAGTGGTATCACCATTGGCTTATGTATCTAACCTGTCACCTACCTTTGCTTCTTAAGAACAACCATTTAAACTTCAGGGCATGATGAACCATTGGGAATTTTCTGGGGGTGACTGGGCAGCTGGAATTTATGGCACTCTGATGATGTGATTCTTTTTATGCATCCTGTAAATTTTAGTTATAGCGACACTCGTCTGCGGCTAGCACGGACAAGGCTGGTTCCTTTTTGTAATTTCATAAGTACAATAAGACCATAAATTTCAAGATGCCTTTTCTGGCTTTTTTTTTCCTCACTAGCCTATTGCCTGAAGCAAGAAAATGGAGCTTCAAAGGAAAATGTCAGCATTAATAGACAGGCACTCTAAATGAGCCAGATAGCAGTGTTCCAAGGTGATCTGAAGTTCAAGCCTACCTCTTAAGTGAAGACCACATACTGAAGAATTGCAAAGGTGTGTTCTGTGAGCAAGTCTTCACATTTTCCCCTAAATAAATGGCAAGCAAGAAAACATATGAGTATGCATAGTTGGTGCCACCCTGTGTCACCTTGTGGCCAACAGTTTACAGAAGACTATACAAAGTGGTTCTAGGTCAGCTGTCTCAGACAATAGCCTTCATTGACTTCATAACTAAGTATGTCCTTGGTCTATGGTCACCATAAAATTAACTAAAGTTTGGAGTGTTTAAAGTAAATATTGCTAGTATTGTTACAGATTTAATACTTTAAAATTTCCATATTTCCCACCCACACTATCCAATACCATTTACAGCTTGAATTAGTATTGTAGTGGCATTTCATTTGTATTTTAATAAATAAAGCTTACCTGAAGATCAGAGAGTAAAACAGCCCCACTGGTCAGCCTTACAGACTAGGCAGTGGTAACATACACCTTTAATCCCAGTAGCCATACTAGTTGTCATAGAAACCTAGCAGTATATACCTTTAATCTCAGTCCTAGAGAGGATTATAAAGCAGGAGAAAATAGCTTTCAGACAGTCTCATTCTGAGATTCCTGGAGACAGGATTGTCATTTCGGACTGAGGTCTAGGTAATAGCCAGTGGCTAGCTGCTTTGCTTTTCGGGATCTTCAGGTTGAACCTCAGTTGCTGTCTCTGAGTTTTATTAATCGTGCTTCATAATATGATAAACTTTCTGCAAATAATTAGCCAGTATTGATATATTGTTTCACAATTTAATAAGTTTTACAGGATTTTTTTTTTGCTATATCATGTTTTGTTCTGGAATCCTATCCAATTTTCATTAAGTGGTTGCAATTCCTTATGTCCCTTTTAGTGAAGTGGCAGTTCCTATGTTGGTTTCTTTGAAAAAAAATTACAATAGAAACAAAAACCTACTTGAAGATATGCTTATAGATACTGGAATATTACTGCTTCTAGACCCTCTTCACTAACAGAGAGGAAATGCATGCCTTTATAAGAAGCCATGCATATACACATACTTATAAATATTTTTATATGTAGCCATCCACATCTTCATTAAAGCTAACTATGAGTTCATGTTGATGTCTCCAGGTCCAGTCCATTAACACAAATTACCTGCCCTCCCTTGTTGGTTAGCAACTCCACACTCCAACAGAGAGAACTCGCTCCCACTCTCCATCATCAATCTACCTAATTGTCCACTTGAGAACATGGGCAGTAATATTAGCACTGTTAAGCTGTACCCTCATGGAGAATAATTTCATTTACCAGAGAGCAGGGCTTATGTGCAGTTCCATTTGCCTTTAGTCTTACAGGCCTTACTAATTTTCAAAAGTCCTTAGGTAAGCATCTACCTCTCCAACAATCCCTTCAGTGAAGTTGTTTCGTGTTTGTTATAAAGTTATAATGTGTTGTTACATTCTGTATTCCACCCTGGGACTCTTTAAACCTCCTTAGTGTTTTGATTTTAATTTGCAGACCCTAAGCTTCACTTTTGAGGTTTGACTGAAATTATCAGCCCGCCTCACTGCAATACAACAAAGAATAGCTTCACTAACCTAAACAAATTTCTGTGCCTAACCAGACATGTTGGTGCAGTCTTGTAATCCTAGTACTCAGGAGACTGAGGCAAAATGATCATGAGTTTAAGGATTGCCTAAGCTACGTAGTGAGACCTTGTCTTAAAAAATAATTGTTTTTCTTGCCTCAAGTTTTTCCCAACTCAGGTCTAGTAAACAGTGATATTTTGCCATTACTGTAATTTTCCTTTTCTATTATGTTACATAATTTGAATCACAAAATACATGCCTAAAACTATCTTCTTTCACTGAGCAATTTGCATTTGAGATTAGTTCATACTTTTACTTGGATTGATAGCTACATTTTCTTTTGTCACTGAGTAATATTCTAATGTAGAGATGGCATTATTTATTTATGCATTCACCTATCGAAGGACAGACATATTAGCTGTCTCCATTTGGGGGTATAATGTATAACATGCATAGTGGTACCTTATTCCAGAAGTTAGTTTTGCTTGAAGTTTTTTTTTAAATTAGATAGATAGATATAAGCATAATTACAGCATTGTCTAATAGCAAACTACTGATTCACCTTCCAAATAGATACCCCAGATTTTATTCCTACTAGGCATGAGTAAGGTCTCTCTGTACATCTGTCTCTGTGTCTGTCTGTCTCTCTGTCTCTACTCTTTATGTGTGTGTGTGGACATTTCCTATCTTAATTGCTCTCCACCTTGCTTTTTGGGACAGGGCTTCTCACAGAAGCTGGAACTCACTGATTCAGTTAGACTGGCTAACCAGTTATCAGTGCCCAGGGATCCTTCTTCTTTGCCTCCCCAGCTCTGAGATTACAGATGGACACTGAAGTACTGATGGCGTTGGAGATCAGAACTCAGACCTTTGAACTTTTACAAGTCCTTTACTAAAGGAATCCTTGTCCCTAGGAACACATATCTGATGCTCAGCCAGCTTGTTCACAAGTGGTTTTGCACTAATCCCACATGAGTTATGAAGGTAGTATCATGGTTTTTGTTTGATTTTTTTTTGTTTATAGCCATTGTTTTGGACATGCTGTTCTCAAAGTAAGGATAACTTTGTCCCAGCCTCTCAAATGGTAGAATTTTATTCATGTGCCACTACCTTCAACTTTATTTATATTTTTCTTTAATCTTAAATTACTTGCTAATAATTTAATATGCTCACATAGTATCTCTAGATGGTTTTATTAGACATTTCTTTGCACATATATTCTTTAACGTATGTTTTACATTTTTACTATCTTAGGAATACCTTTCACATATCAGAAATGCTTAACTTTTGTCTAGTTCTATTAATTTCTTTTCTTTCAGGCGTTGCAAAATATCATATCTTTCTTTTCTTCATTCTTTAATAATTTCATGTATTTATAATAATTTTTTTAGTTATTTGTACCCCTCAATCTCCTCTTGTATCTCCCACTCTTTCCCGTGGAAATCCTTCTTTCCAAAAAGCTCCACTTCACCCTTTATGTCTCATGTCTATGTGTAACCCAAGGGTTTAGTTAGAGTTGTTTCCACAGCACAGGTGAGGGGTTATTTCCAAGACCATGGGCATGCCATCAAAGCCTGCAGTACATAAAATGGCACTCCATACTTTAGTAGCCATTGACTGTCAAGAGTAATTCAGGGAGAAGGGGGGGTCTTATGGTCCCCTCTTCCACCAAGGACAACAGCATCTTGATATAATTAATGTACTGTGTGTACATCTTGTCCAGATAATCCAAGGCTGCAATAAATTCACGAATGCAGCAACTACTCTGTGTCCAGAAAATGACATTTTGTTATACATTTCTCCATTCTTTAACTCTTTAACTTTTTTTCTGTTCCCTCTTTCTGGGACATTCACTGATCCTTGGAGTGAAAAGGAGAGGTGTCCTATTACCATTACTCAGCACTTTGACCCATTTTCTGCTATAATAAGAAATTTCTATGGTGAAGGCAGAGTAGAGTACTAAGCTGTACATATAAACATCAATATTTAGAAGGTGGTTTGACAACATGTTTATTTAGAAAAATAGTAGTAATGGGTTCTTCTTTGTGTTTATGGTCTCACCAGTCAAGGGCTCTTGACCGAGTTGACAGAAGCAGATATATGTTTCCTGCTGTGGAGTGGGCCTCAAATACAATTTGAGACACCAGTTGGTTACCCCTAAACAACCATGCCACTATTATAGCAGAGGACACACCTTTCCTGTAAGATTGTTATATTTGTCCCCAGGTTTTGCAGCTCTGTAAAGCCATTGATGACTGTCCTCGACCAGGAGCCTGCATGGCATGCTCTAGCCCTCTGAAAGCTAACCATGAACAAGGAAGGTTCCTGCTCAGTGCCAACTGTTTTCTTTTTGTGATTCTTGCTCTTGCTTCTTTGTAGGTAATATATTTGGGTCTCTTTTGGCTTAATTTATGATTATTTAAGAATCACATTCTAGTTTGCTTTGTTCATATTTTTCTACTTGGTGTTTTTGAGCTTATTGAATCTGTAACTTAGTGTCTGCCTTGTTTTACTAATCAAAATTTTCTTTCTGTTCTATTTTTTCTTCTCCTTCAAATGTTCTGTTATATATTTATTGCATTTTTACTGTTCTAAGAAGTTATTGCTTTTTACTTAATTCCTCAACCTCTTTGCTTTTCAGTTCAGAGAGTTTTAATTGATTTGTTTTCAAGATCCCTGAGAGCACTGGTCCCTTTTTTCAATTAATCAATTGTACTGAAAAGCCTATCAGAAACATTTGCTACAGTCATTTCTATCACCATGAACTTGACTTTTTGCATTTTCCCTTTTTTAATGGTCTATTCTCCTTGTATTTTGTCAACTTTCCCCACAATATTTCAGATGATATTATTTACAGTTGTTTTAAGATCTTGTCACATATGATTTTGACTCTGATTGTTAAATTGTTAAAACATACACAGGAGAGAGAGACAGAGAGAAAGAGAAAGACACACACACACAGAGAGAGAGAGAGAGAGAGAGAGAGAGCGAATGAGAGAGAGAAAGAGAGATGAAGAGATATGTTTTCCTTTAGCATGTCTTAAAAGATTTTGTTGATGATGTATTTTTTTCCAGTAAAAGAGTTTGAAGTAAATTAGCTTTAGTGTAGTGCTGTGCTTCTCTGACAAGCATGCTCTATGTTTAATACTTGCTGTAGCTGCATTGTTCTGTCTTTGCTGTTGACTTCAGACTTTCCTAATCCCTCTTTCTCAAAGGATTTGCAGTTGCAGCTCTTCAACTGGGAACCACTGGAATCCCATTGTCATGCTAAAATGTGGCACAAGGTTGGCTTCTATGATCTTGCAATTACATCTCAGTCTTTGTGGGAACTTCTGTTTTTAGGCACTTTGTTATCTTTGCTGCTGTTTTCTCCTGCCTAAGTGAGACAGGAATCTCAGAGCAAACAAAGTGGGACATTTATTATTTTTTTTTTAGCATTGAAAAGCTCTAACAAGTCAGCTTCTCTGAATAGGAGACCTTTCTATGAAAGTTGTTCCATTTTCTAATAAGGCTAACTCTCCCACCCACCCCCAAAACAGAACCACTAAGGAATCTTTTGTGATCGTTACTGTGAGAACTTTGTACAATGTCTAAAGGTAAAACTCATAAAACTGTAAGGTTTGCCCTAAAATAACATTTACAAGAAAAGTTTTTTTACTTTCCTACCAATTCAAACTAATTTTTAAAGTTGGTTAAAATTCCATTAAAATTCCACATTATGGCTCCCGAAGTTTCTGGTGTAGGTATGAAGAAGCTGGCTACGATTCCTTGAATTTTCTATCTCTATGTTTTATGCTGTAATTTTTTCTGTGACCTCAGTTCTCTGAAAGTTCAAAGAAAATGCTCTGAGATCTTGTTTTGTTGATCTTTTTCCTTGTGGTAAATACAGGAGTGATATTTTCTATGTTCTTTACCAATCAGAATTATAACTGTATGTTAAAAGAGTTAGAATGGCTCAGAACACCTACAAATCATTTTCATGATCATCAGCTCACAGTCAGCCATACCGAAAAGCAAATAAATTAATACCCAACAAACATTGTCATTTAACTCTGTGAAAGGCATTTGTAAACCCAAGTACTAAAGATTTTATATTGTCTGTTATTTCTCCATGAATTTTGTCATGAGATTTGCTTTTGTTTAATTTTTCTAACTATTAAGATAGATACATAAAGTTCTTTCAAGACATTTTTAAATTAAATATCTTTATACAGTATACAATGTATAAACTCAAACTGAGTGGCCCAATCTTTTGGTTCTATATACTAACTGTAGATCAATAATCAAGATATTATTTTGAAAACCAAAAGAGATACTTGATCATAATTATCACTTGCTTCAAAATGTTGCCCTTCTAAAGAAAAGAAATACAGAATTGCAATGTTCGAAATGAGATCTGAAGTCAAGATAATTTCTTGTCATTATGTTAGGCAATACTGATATCAAGGATATTTTTCTCCATATAAGTTAAACAGTATTGAAAATACACCCAATAATACAGCTACTTGCTACATAAGGTATGTCTTCTGGAATGTAAGACTAAGTGAAACCAGGTAAATATTATGATGAATAATTTGTTTATCAGATAAATCTTTCCTCAATTTTCCCATAGTTTCTTTAGCAATGCAGTCATTCTGTCCTAAATTCTTGCCTGTCCAAGTTATATATTTTGCAAAATCCAATTTGAGGAGTTTTGTTTGTCTGTTTGTTTCTGAGACAGGTTCTCATAACGTAGTTCTCGCTGGCCTGGGACTCACTGTGTAGAGCAAACTGGCCTCAAACCTACAGAATCTGTCTGCTGTGCCACCCCAGCATTGTTATTAAAGACATGCACCACAGCTGGCTTCCAGCAGTTTTAAAGTCTTATATCCACATATGTTGTGAGCTGCCTAATATGGGTGCTAGAAACCGAACTCCAGTCCTTTCCCTAGGCCACGAGCACTCATAACTGCTTGGCCATCTGTCTGGCACCTGTATGTATATACTCCTTTTACTTCTCATATGAAGAATCATTAAGTCCTAGTGGAAGGTGGGTTTTTTTTTTATTTGCTACACTAAGTTTTATGACTTTAACTTTGCTTAATTAAGAGAGTTTTATGGACACCCAGGAACCCCTCTAGAGTCAAGCCTCTTGCCAACCCCACAATGCCTCCCTTAATTAAGCTTTCTTCTCCTCTGCTCCCATATCTGTCCTTCCATCTCAACCATCCCACTTCCCCAAGCTCTCCCCAAACTCCCCTTCTCTTTTCTCTCTCCCCCTCTCTCCTACCCTCATCCCCATGCTCCCAACTTTTGCCTGGCAATCTTGTCTACTTCCAATTTCCAGGAGGATCTGTTTTTCTTTGGGTTCACCTTATTACTTTGGTACTCTATATGCTCAATGTTCTTTGATTATGGCTAGAATCCACTAATGAGTGAGTGGTATAGGAGGTTTATTCTGTTTATGTGTTGCTTTCATTGGTTGAATAAAGAAACTGCCTTGGCCTTTTGATAGGGCAGAAATCAGGTAGACAGAGTAGACAGAACGGAATGCTGGGAAGAAGGCAGTGTGGCAGACGCTATGGTTCTCTGGCCCGAGACAGACAGATACTGGTTAGACTCATGCTGGTAAGCCACAGTCAAGTGACAATACACATTAATAGAGATGGGTTAAACAAATATGTAAGAGTTAGCCAAGAATAGTCTAGATATAATGGGCCAGGTGGTAATTTAATTAATACAATTTCCATGTGGTTATTTCGGGGCTTAAGCTAGCTGGGCGGTGGGATGGGCCCACTCGCCTCACACTACAGATTGGCGCCTCAACATGATTGACTGACTCCATGTAAAATCTTAAAGAGCTTCAAAAAAAAAAAAAAACAGTTTAACACAACTTTTTGCTGTTTGCCGGTCGGATGCTGCTGCAGAGAGAATTTCCTCACTCAGCAGCTGCAACAGTAAAAAAGCTTCAGTGGTTTTAAAATGCCGGCTTTCTAGGCTATGCTGCAAGCGCCATCTCTGGTTCCTGCTGGAGACAGGGCATTTGGATGGGGTTTGTGACTAAAATGCTATGGCTTGCTTGATGGCAATGTGGCAAATGTGGACTGCTCTGTGCCTAGAACTGTGCACAGCTCAGGGAAACCAAATGGCTCTGAGGCAGGAGTGGCTCCTCTGTGCTAAACTGTGCTGATCTCAGACAGGAACTATCGTAATTATGATAACAGCACAGTTAAGGTTTAGACTGGGCAAAAAACATGCGGAATCGTATTACCCCTAAATGGTGCAACTTAAGTTTTTAAGAAGTGCTTAACATTTAAAAAAGTGCTCCTGGATAGTAAAGAATTAGAGATTCACAATAGGACAGATTCAGACATAAAAGACCTCTAAATGGGTCACACTGTTACTAAAGGTATATAGTAGGCTTAAAAAAAAAATAAAGAGTATAGCGAGATACTTTAAAAAAAGGGTAAAGTCTTTAAAGAGACAAAGTATCGATAGTCATAGATTAAAAAATAATAAGCCAGGTAAAAATAAAGAATTCACAAAATGTCTGGATTATGTATTTTATTGTGCTTTCTTTAATTTTTTTAACTGTAAAGGAGCTAACTGCAGGAAGACATTTCATTGTGTGTGCTGCTAAGCCAAACCAGCATGTATATTATAAAGGTATCTTGATTTTAAAATTTGGGTCTGAGGATATGATGCTTTAAAAAAGAGGTTCTTTTTTTGTTGTCACAAAAGACGAGAACCTGTGGATTGCTTCCAAACCAATATGATTTCATAGACCCTGGCCTCCTGAAAGGTCACCATAAACACCTTCAAAAAAATTACTTCACTCAACTGATGACTGAGATAAACCTTGCACATGGGATACACCATGAAAGACCTAATTAACAGCACCCCCATACAGCACAAAGCAGTTTGGAGAGAAATAATTGTGCCCATATTCCCAAATATTTTTTATAAATGTTCTTTTACATTTAAAGGGGGAGATGATATAGATATAATTAATTTGCATTGGTATGAATCTTGGTTGGTTGATATAAATTTAAGATCAATCTTGTTATATGTATATTTCTGCTCTTGGTTAAGGTATTGTGATTGTGTAGTTCATTTAAAAATGTAATATATAATTAGAAAATTTAGGTTGTAAAAGGATAATCATTGATAATAGTCAAGCTTGTAGTAATGTTAGATTTTCTAGATAGATAAAGATATATTTCAGTTAGATAGGCATTCTTCATATTTTTCAAAGACTACAGAATATGGCATTTAATGTTTTAATAACTTAGGGCTTTTCATGACAATGAGACACGTCTGCTCTTGGCAGCACCAATCTACTTCAGAGGAGGATGGGCGGGAGACTGCTCTTGCCTGGACTGTTGCATAAACCAGACAGAAAGAACCCACAGAGAGAGGACTGCTGAACTTGCCTAAAGGTGAGATGATCCTTCGGGGTTCAGGATTCATGAAAGAGTCTGCGAGACATTCTACAGGATACAGAAGAAAGTGACTGAACTATCTTTGAAATTTCCTGCTTTATGAAAAAGTCTGCCTGAATACTATGGGCCTGTAGGCTGAAGATGGATGCCCCAATGGTACAAAATAACTTTGGGTGACTGTCCAGGAAGTGAGATGTCTCTGTCACTTCTAGAGTTTAGGAAGTTGCTTACTTCTCATTTACTTAGGAAATATTATATCCTTCTGGAGTCTTTGATGGAGTTGAACAATAAATAGATAGTTATAGTTATAGTTTTCCATTGTTATGATAAAAGATAAAATAGATATAAATATGGTAACTATAGTTCTTGCTTGATAACTGTTTTGTTATATGTAATTTTACTATGTTTAAGTGAAAGCCTTTTTTTTTTGTTTAAACAGAAAAAGGGGAAATGGTGTAGGAGGTTCTTCTGTTTATGTGTTGCTTTCATTGGTTGAATAAAGATGGCCTTTTGACAGGGCAGAAATCAGGTAGGCGAAGTAGACAGAACAGATGCTGGGAAGAAGGCAGTGTGGCAGATGCCATGGTTCTCCTGCCCAAGACTGACGCTGGTTAGAAGCTTTCCCAGCAAGCTGCAACCTTGTGGTGAACACAGATTAATAAAAATGGGTTAGTCAAGAGTGAGAGTTGGCAAAGAAGAGACTAGATATAATGGGCCAGGCAGTAAATTAATTAATACAATTTCCGTGTGGTTATTTCGGGGCTTAAGCCAGCTGGGCAGTGGGACGGGCCTGCTCGCCTCTTACTACAAGTGAGTATATGCCATATTCATATTTTTTTGGTTTCCACAGGGATGTCCCCAGCTAGGACCCTAGGCAGTGGAGGAGAGGGTGCCTGAACTGGCCTTGCCTCATAGTCAGACTGATGACTATCTTGAATATCACCACAGAACCTTCATCGGCGATGGGTGGAGATAGAGACAGAGACCCACATGGGAGCACTGGACTGGGCTCCCAAGGTCCAGTTGAAGAGCAGAAGGAGGGAGAATATGACCAAGGAAGTCGGGACCACGAGGGGTTGGTCCACCCATTGAGACAGTGTGCCTGAACTAATGGGAGCTCACCAAATCCAGTTGGACTGGGACTGAACGAGCACGGGATTAAATTGGACCCTCTGAATGTGGCTCACAATTGAGGCAGATTGAGAAGCCAATGATAATGGCACTGGGATTTGTCTCTACTGCATGTACTGGCTTTTTAGGATCCTATTCTATTTGGATGCATACCTTCCTAAGCCTGGATAAAGGGGGAGGGCCTTGGACTTCCCACAGGGCAGGGTACCCTGCCCTCTCTTAGGACTGGAGGGGGAGAGGGGGAGGGGTAGTGGGGGAGAGGGAGGAAAGTTGGAGGAGGGGAGGAAGTGGGAATTTTGATTGGTATTATTTATAAAGTAATAAAAATTATCAGAAAAAATAAAATCTAAACATTAACAATATAAAATATTTTATAAGCACAAATGTTCCATAATCTATGTTATTTTATTGTAGCTGATGATGCTTCTGGTGACTAACACCTGGCATTGGTGTTTCTAAAACTATTAAAGTCCATCCTTGCAACTGGAAAAAAAAAAGGAAAAAAAGAGATAATTTTATCCTTTGGATAACTAATAGCTTCTGAGAAAGAAAACTTCAATATTGACTCTAGTAAAATATAACCCCACCTCCATCAGCAGTACTGGGCATTTAACCAAAAGCTTACTTGATAGGCAAGTGCTCCAATAAGGAGATCTATCTTCATCCCTATTTTTATTTATTTATTTTGTACTTGGGATAAGATCCCAATAAATTTCCCAAGCTGCCTTTCAGTCCCCTCTGTAGTCCAGGCAGACCTTGATGTTGCGTTCCTGCTTTCTGCCTTCAGGATAGCTTATCTCTCCTTTTTAAAAATGCTGCACTTAAAAACCTCTTTAACCAAGAAATGATAAAACCACTTGCATTAAAAAAAGGTCAAAATTTCTTCTATCCTTGATTAAAGTTCATCTTCTTTCCAAAGTACCATTGGAATGTTCCCAAAAGCCTCGAAAGCAGCTATAATGGCATAGTCTTAGTGAACACTTCCCTGCAACACTTTGCTTGAAGAAACCTAGAGAGGAAGATAACCCATGACTGTAGTAACATATTTAACAAAATAAATGTTTTCTTAAATATCTCAAAATTCACCTCCTAACAAAATCTTACAGCTAATTAAATGTGCTCTATGTTATCTAACTTCTATTTCCTATTGAACAAATTCTAAAATAGCATTTGAGCTCAGTGTAAATTGACTAAATAAACCATAGTCCAAAACTAGCAAGAAAAAGAAAGTTATGCCCCCCACCTGTAAACTTATTTCCTAGTCACCCCACTAATAATCTATGTGGGAAATTACCTGGGAAAGTGCTTTCCTTGGAAGAAATAAATTTACAACATTATAACATAGTGGGTAAGACATTTTCTTGGACAGGATAAATTGTGCTACACCTCTGACAGATTTCTAGCTTTTCTTTTTTCTTTCTTTCTATTATAAAAACATATACATACATATATTTGATATCACACACACATATATATGTATGTATAATTATGTGCATATATGCCTAAGACCAAATATACTTTTCCAAAAGTGTTTACACTAAGATATACTAGGAATCACAGATTTGTCTGTGCCTGACTCTCTGGGTTATAGTTATATAACTATAACCCAGAGAAATTAAGCTTATGTAAAAAGCTTATGATATACACAGTGAATGAATATCTATCTATCTATCTATCTATCTATCTATCTATCTATCTATCTATCTATCTGCCTACCTGCACCTGGAAGGAAAATGATTTTTTTGGCTGGTAAATCTCCTTGATGCGTAACACCCATAGCTTTTGATGGATCTTCATACGATTCAAACCACAGAGTAACAATTAGAGGTATGGGAGAAGCACTAAGCCAGACCTTTCAAAGCTGGGTTCTGTGAAGAAGTGGGATTTCAAGGGAAGAGTAGCAATAAGCATCTTTGAGACTATGAGACTTCAACCAAAATGAATGCTGTAACTTTATTTGCTTTATGTAATAACAGCTATTCAGAAGATTGAATTTTAATAAAAAGACCATCTGCTTCTGATGAAAGGCATGGAAATTTCTAGTCTATTTCCATTTTAATGCAAAATGGTATCAAATTCAATGTAAACTTTATTCCAGAGAAAGTGATGCCCTTATTTAAGTCTATAGGCAGGCTCAGGGAGACCTTGAGTAGAGATACCTGAGATGTCTCTGTTGTCTGTCATTTCTTCCTCTCCCCATGTTATCTTCCCATCTGTCTACACATCACCATCCTATATGTTCCTAATGTATGGGCTAGTTCTCTTGAGACCTTATACCTACCAGGTCACTCTTACAACTGGACATCCATGATCCCACCTTGATGACCTTCTGCCACCTAGACTGTCAATATATATCTTCAGCAAGTCTTCCATGACTATCAGTTCTGAAATGCTATCACCCTAATCCCCTCATTATCTTTCACTTTATCCAGGTTTTCATTGATGCTATATAGAGGTATGACACACATGCAACAAATTCATGCATGTGTGTGCACACACACAACATGCATACTTTTACATTTTTATATTTACATTATAACACATATGTAATGTATACATATGGAATAGTATATTGCATTGATATCGAATAATATGGCTAGTTCTGACCCTTCTGATATTGTATTTGTCACTAAACTATCCTTGGCATATTCTCAACTTAAATCACTCATTGTCTTATGAAAGTTTTGTAGAATTAAAAAAATAATTTTTCATATATATATTGAAGACAGTTTTGTATACATATAAGGATATGTGTGAGGCTTAAATTTTGATGTTTTATTTGGCTTTAGTTGTAGTAGATTATGTAATTTTCTCATCATTAGTTTAAATTCTGTGTCACCAAGCTCAGCTATATGTTGATTGCAATACAGATGATTTCCAGGTTTGTAATGATAAGGCATGGGGTAACGGGGTTGGGTACTTTGAGATCATCACTGTTTTAACTCTACTGTCACAGACAATTCAGAGTAGATTACGAGCTTTTAAATTTAGCTGAAGCCGGGCGGTGGTGGCGCATGCCTTTAATCCCAGCACTTGGGAGGCAGAGGCAGGTGGGTCTCTGTGAGTTCGATGCCAGCATGGTCTACAAGAGCTAGTTCCAGCACAGGCTCTAAAAATACAGTGAAACCCCGTCTCTAAAAAAAAAACAAAATAAATAAATAAACAGATTTAGTTGACTCTGACTTATTTTCCCTTCAAAGATTCTTTAGTGTTAATTTCAAGAACAAGTTTGGCTTTCAGTAAAATTAAATGAAAAATAAAGTCAACCAGTAACTGTACAATAAAATATAAATCAATATGTTTTTGTGGAGCAAGGAGGAAATCAATAAAATTGGAGGAAGAGCTCATTATCTATGTTCAGAGTAATCAGAGTTGAGAAGGCCTTTTGCTAGTGGTTAGTTGACAAGGGCAAACAAATAGGTCTCACAAATGGGATTGTTATTTATGATTTGGTACTTGAAGGATTGTTATAGCAGGGCTTCTAATTATATGGCCCAATAGAAATGTACACTTATACACAGTTAATTTAAATTGACTTTAGTGTTTAAACAGAAAATGGAAGTAAATTCTATCAAAAGACCAAAACGTCTGGTCTACCTAAGTTCAATAATCAAGTTGATGACCTTTTCTCTTTTTATCATGTGTTTTAAATGATATGGAAAGATGGTACAGTTTGATTTAATAGAACAGAACAGCAGTTTCTACTTCAGTCTAAGTGTCTGAAAAAAATCCATCTGTCAGGAGTTTCATGCACTCATTCATGGATGCCTACATCTGTTGTCAAGAGAGAGTACAAAATTGGATCATGGAGAGCTAACAGAGTCCCCAAAAGGTTTATACTCTTAATTATTTTAGTTTATTTTTAGTCATATTTAGATGTATGTACAACACATGTATGTGTGAACCTGAGGAGGTCAGGGGCATCAAAAGGTGAGCTGTAGTCACCTCTGATGGTGCCAGAAACTGAACTTCCTCAGAAAGGGCAATATGCACTATTAACTGCTGAGCCATCTCCATGCCCTCAGGGTTATGCTTCCAATCTTTGAATTTAAGATAACATTCCTAAGGAAGAGAATTTCTTAAGTTAGGTTAAGCTCTTTGGTATATCATACTTCATTTATGTCCTGAGCCTAAGAAATAAAAGCTCGTTGATGTGAGAGATGACCTAGACCATAGGAAAAGAGTCAGTGCTGTCAGTTGGTGATGTCATATAAAGTGACAATGAATTTATATTTTTTAAAAGATTTATTTATTTATTGTGTGTATAGCGTTATGACTGCATGCCTGCAGGTGAGAAGAGGGCACTGGATCTCCTTATAGATGGTTGTGAGTCACAATGTGGTTGCTGGGAATTGAGTTCAGGTCCTCTGACAGAGCAGCCAGTGCTCTTAACCTCTGAACCATCTCTCCAACCCTGAGTTGATTTTGTAAAGCAACAATCTTAATATCTTGGTATAAGATTTTAATATATATATATTAGAATCATATATATACACATATATTAGTGTCAATACAGTACTTTTTCAGAATAAGGTGTTATTATATGAAGAATAGAATTAGTGATGCTAACAATATATTGTAGTACCATGAAATTTTGAGTTGTTCTAAGCAAATGAAATAACCAATACAGTTTCTTTTCTATAGAGACATAGAATTACATATGTATGTATAATTATACATATATAATGTTTACTTCATATGATTTCATCTATAGTATAAATCATATAATTATTTCTAATAATATGGCTTTCCTGAATATATATTTAAATTCTGAATCAATTGTATAAAAGCAAATAGAGTTTTGTTTCAAGTTTAAACCTAGAGCTTGTTAGCATATGAGGTAAGAATTATACCAAAAAGCTAAGTTTTTAAGATGTACATACTCCTCAAAAATATAAGCATCTGAATGAAATTTACTTTTGTGAAAAATCCAGAACAGCTTTTAGGTAAGACTGTATACAACTAACCTGTGTATAAGAGTTGGTTTACATCCAGAAAAAAAAAAAAAACAACTTGCTATTATTACATGGAGGTAGAGAAAAATTAGATGTGGAATTCAAATCTTAATCTCTAAATGTTTATGTATTAAACCGAGAAACTAATCCCAATATGTTTGGAGAAAAAGTATCAAACAAGCCAAATCTATTAAAACAACTTTATTACCAGGCAGTGGTGGCACACACCTTTAAACCAAGCACTTAGGAGACAGAGGTAAGCTGATCTCTGAGTTGAGTAGCCTAATTTACAGAGTGAGCCCCAGGACAGCCAAGGCTGTACAGAAAAATCCTGTCTCCAAAAACAACAGCAACAAAACAAACAAACAAAAGCAACATAGAGCATTTATCAATAAATTGTTGAGAACACAAAATATACAGTTTTTAAAAAAGCATGTATGCATACATTTGTGAAGCTTTAGGTAGGAAGGTAGATCTTGTAAAAGAGACAGAAAAGCAAAAGGAGAAGAGAAAGAGCATGAAGGAAGGAACCGGAGACCAAGGAGAGCTCTGGGTGGTCATTTACAACACAGTGGCCTATTCCTCTTTCACATCACAGAGCACTCAGTTATGTGTGCAGGCTCCTGCTGGCTTTTGTTTTTCTTCCCCTCTGCATCCTGAAAACCTGTGCTGTTCACTTGGATAATTGCGGGAGAGAACAAGTAAGACTGCAGAGAATGCTTTCTATGTGCTAGAGCACAATGAGGTCCTGGAGAGATGGCTCAGTGGCCAAGAACCCGGATTGCTCTTCCAGAAAACCTGGCTTCAATTCCCAGAACCCACGTGGCAGTTCACAACTGTCTGAAATTCCAGTTCCAGGGGACCCAATACCCATGGCAAAACATCAATGGTTATAAGAGAGAGAGAGAGAGAGAGAGAGAGAGAGAGAGAGAGAGAGAGAGAGAGAGAGAGAACAGATGATTTCACCACATACCAGGGGCCTGCACGTGGTGTCCAGATCTCCACAGTGATCCTTGCCCCTTGCATACTTATTCCGTAGTCTTTTCACAGTGCATCCAGTACATGTTATGTTGTGACTTCTAAGAGTGAGACATACAAGTTTTCTGTGTTAATCTTGAGATAGTCTCTCTTGGATCACTCATCCTGAAAAAATGAATTTGCTGTTTGCAGTCCTGTAAAATGATGTGCTTATCAGGGAACTTATAGCCAGGCATCAGCAAGGACTTAACAACTACTACATGGATGCATTTGGAAGTAAACTGTACAATTCCAGCTGAATCATGAGACATCTGCAACCCCAGCCAACCATTTGACCATAATTTGTGAGAGCCCAAGCCAGAAGCATTCAGATTAGCCTCCTTTGGTTTCCTAACCCCCAGGAACTATGTGAGGTAATGACTGTGGTGATTTAAGCTCTTATGGTTTGGTTAATTAATAACACAGATAGAGATTAAGTAATGAGATGACATCATTTAACTGCAAGGCAGATCGAGAAAGCTGTTTTATGTCCAGGAGGCAAAGATGTGAGCTTAGTATCTACACAGCGTCTCGACCACACACAATATCCAACTGGAAAGAGGCAACACAGCACTTTGCTCTTAGGAACTGCTATGAACCAAGCAGACCCAGAAGTATCATCCGTATTCTCCAAGCACTCTCAGCCTTCCTAATTGTTCTATTGGCTGTTCAAATTGCTGCCACAGAGAATGGCTGAAGTGAACGGGACCGTGGGCTCTAATTTCTCAATGTTTTTCCCTGAGAAGAAATTCTGATATTCTCTGGAAAAATCTAGCAAAATCAACACCTCTATACAGGAGGAAATAGCTCTTCCCAGATGCAATTCCAGTGAACACAATTGGGCCAGTCCTTGCCCAATTAGAAATAAGTGCAATGGTTACCAAGTAGACATAACAGAAGTCTAGAGGCAGATCTCAGTCCACCACTCTCAATAGCACAGGAATTTCAAGTCAGTAGGCCTGTTTCCATGTCTGCAAATCAAGGAGAGTTAGGTAAATAACTTATCCTCTCTTTTATTATGGAGGTCAAGATAAATCACGTAGGCAAGTTGTTCTATGTATATTATGTATGTAGCAATTTTCATAGTCAAATTTTACTTTCCTAATAATCTTTTTCCTGGTTGGATAGTAAGTTTTAAGAATTTTTTTTTAATGGAAATTAAAAGCAAAGGAGCAAAGAGTGTCTTAAATTATAAGTGTTTCATCATAAAGTGAGCAAACATAGCAACAATAATCATGCTAAAGTCTACGAGGCCCATGAGGCCACAGCTCTATGCAAGAAACTATAAGCAATTTAGGAATGCTTAAAGTAGGAGAAACAGTTTTCTCCAGGGAAGAACACAGCAAATGGTTAGTACTGAAAATATACAAACAAGTAACATTATACACACTGAAGAGGTTGTAGTCATGTATTTAGGAATATATGTGTATATACATGCAAGTACATACATATACATATACTTAGCATACTGATGAAAAGTAGAAGCCCTTAACTTGAAAAAAGAACTTGGAAGGTTAAAAAGGAAATTTTAGAGGGAGTAAATGGAAAGGGGGAAAGAAAATAATCTCAAAAAATAAAATAAATAAACATGTACTTATATACATACATATGTATATATATATTTTAAAGTTACAAACAATGCTTCTAGACATTGGAGGGCATTCATGGGTTGCATAGTTTTTGTCTTATAGGTTAAAATCCATAAAAGCACCAAGTTGTTCCTTCGCAGCAAAGTCACATGCACACTTGTGTCCTTAATTCAAATAATCAAAATGCATATGAATTTGAATTCATCCACTGCCCTTTCCATCCAGCCACTGGCTTTGAGGTGCTTTGTGATTCTGCTCTGTTAACTTTCATATAAAAGAATCTAGTTATCCAGGTTCACAGGTTCATGCATCTTTTTTTGTTCCATCTAGTCATTATTCAGTTTTTCCCATCTGCCTTGCACTTTAGACATATGGTACCATTTTTTTATCCAATTCTTTACCTTCAGAAACCAAACAATAAATAAATAAATAAAAACCATCACCGGTAATCAAACTTACTGGAAAAAAAAGTAAGCATATCGCAATAAAGAAGGGTACATTTTGGTAATATATATATATTATAAATGTACATATTATAATTTTATTATAAAAACTATTTACTGTAGTGACTTGAAAATACATACTCTTGGATTGTTTCTTATAAATACATATTTATTATACACATACTTTAGCTGCCAACATTAACAGTTTTAAAAATGTCTTCTTTCTTTCCTTCCTCTCTCTTCTTCCACCCTCTTCCAATTTCTCACTTTTTCATTTCTCTCCTTTTATATTTATTTATCTATTAATTTTTTTAGACAGGATCTTTCTAATTATCACATGTTGGCTTGGAATTTACCCATGTTGTCCAGGTTGGTTCAGCATCACTTTGTAATTCAGGCTGTCCTGGAATCCACAGTCTTCCTGTGTCAGGTCCTTCATTGCTGTTATGAAAGGTACAGGCTACCATATCCACCCACAATTTCATCATTCAGAGAGAAATTTTAGTCAAAGAACAGATTTTTATCAAACATTGTTGAGACCCTACTGTAGAGTTATGTCAGATGCACAGTGTACTTTTTAAATCAATCATCTTTACTTTTATGATTAACCTTTAATCATTTAGAGCGGGTTTGATTTCCATGTGAAATCCAATGTTCTCAAAGAATAGAATCTGTTATAGAAAGTTTGGATTACAGATAGGTAGTTACACTTCATATAAAAAAGTTACTGATTGAAATCCAATGAAATTGATTTGCATGTGGTTAATTTAATCCATAGTCAACCCTAAAAATAAGGAAAAACTAACATTTATTGAATATCTAGTACATTCCAATCAGTATTGTTTTTTCTAAACATCATTCTATGAAATTCTCTGAAAAGCTCATCACATATAATCACCAATGAAACTCAGTGAATTTTGTAGACTTTGTTGCTAGGAGACGGTAGAGGCAGATTTATTCTCATATCTATCTTATAACAAAGTCAAAAACCGTGTTCCTTTAGGAAGTACGCACTGATCCGTAAGGGTCCTGAACAAGAAAATATTGGAATGTTTATATAATTTCCCAAGGGAACTACTCAGAGAGAAGAAAACACATGGAACTAGTAAGTTTACAGTAACTTTTTTCTCCTTTATGGGTATAACCTATACTTCCAAGTCAACAAGAGCAATTTCTATTGCAATAAATTCTAACTCAAAGATGACAAGATGAGATTTACATTGGATCACTGGACAGGAACACCAAGGTCATAAGATCATGAACTCTTTTAAACCTATAACTGCTTTCCACATTATTTGCTTCACTTATACAATAGTCAAAACCCTTCCTATTATAGAAATATGTAAACCTTTTTGTTATAATTCAGTGTTTCTTAGCTGCCTCCAGAATCACATCTTTTTATTCTATAAGACCCTCTAAACTCAAGGTTTAGGCACTGTGATTGAAAGACCACATTGCAAGGAATTATGCAGATGCTTTGCCTGAAAATCCTTTAATTGACAGAACTCTTGCAGGTGCAAATAATTCAGTCAGCCAAGCAAATTGGGAGTACCTTTCACTTGAACATTGTTTCTTCAGGAAATAAGTTTAATTGATCATTTTTGTCAAAATCACTCATAGCCAATTTGTCAACTAGATACATTTCTGCAATAACTAGGCTGATTTTAATATGTAGCAATTGAAATAGATACACACTATTTCTAGATTCCATATCCTCTTCTCTTACACTCATCTTCGTATCCAAGAATGTATGGAATCTGCACAGATCCTTACAGTTAGTAATGATGAATGCAATATCTAGCTTAGCTGTTGTCAGACAAAATTTTAATTTTCTCAATGATTCTATAATTATAGCATCAATGAAAGAAAAATGTGTATTTCTAAACATAAAAATAAATACCATCCATAAGGGAGAAATATCAATGTGTGTTTATGATACTCACTCAAACGTGTAACCTTGTCTAACATGGAGCAGTATTGATAGTCACTGGGCTTAGAATAGTAATTTGGACTCTTAAGACAAAAATACTATAGTCTTTGCATTACTTATCTTTAAATGAATCATGACTTGTTATTCATCATTTTTACCCTACATTTTGTTATCATGAATTTAAAGATATTGTAGCAGGTTATAAAAACATAGGCAATCCCCCTGTCAGTATAGTGTCCTTCTGTGGATCTTGGCACTGTCCATTTCAGCCTCATTCTATGTTTTATTTGAGGAAATAGGTCCAGATGGTAGAACCAATAACTTTTAAAGGATGAGTTAGCACTAACTGAGTACTTCTAGTTCCTAAACCCTCACAAAATACACCCTGGAGAATTAACTTAATGGCCTATTTATTTTCTACATTAGGAATGTAAAAGATGCAAGGATAGAGGAACTGATAAGCTCTGATAAATAAAAATAAGTTTTCTACCCCAAAGTCAGAAAAAAGGCCTTATTTATGATTCCATTAAGAAATAAAATACCCACTCCTCAGATTCTAAGAGGGGTGTGTCCCTCCTAACCCATTTAGTTCATTTTATAGGGAAAACCTTGACCATATTTCTTTTTTACTGTTAAACACTGGCCAGTCTATGTGTTGGTTAAAGTGAAACAATATGAAATTCTGCTATCTATGCCTTTCTCTCATTCTAACTCCCCATATATAAACTGGATTGTAGTTAGTGTAGAATCAGAATTGTTTGTATGCTTTCTTGCACTTCAAAAAAAAATTCTCCTGTATCCTACAAGTGTCTGTGATGTGGAGTTTGTACTTTAATGACTTTTGTTCTCCTAGATTAGTGTTTAATATCTGGCATATTTTCTACAAAGCACAAATAGCTATAAAAAGAACTTGATGCTATACAACTTCCCCCCCCCCTTGATGTAAGAACTTAAAATTGCCTAAGAAGGGCACCTTTTTTTTCTGTTCATGGTCGAGTATAAGACTTCAAGGACATGAATGTAAAACAAAACAAAACAAACAAACAAACAAAAAAACCCAGGAGAATCTGCTCTCTTCAATGACATTTTTTTTCTTGAATATCATGTGATATGCTTTCAAGTGCTCAGCTTCTAATTTTTCCTTAAGCAAGCACTTTTCTCCCTGCTTTATGGCCTCATGAAATATACATAGATGTATGGAAGCGTGTGAAGCAAACAGAAAAGTGTTGGTATAATTTAAACAAAATTATAAACTCAGCCACCTATGCTACTACCAAGTGTAAAAGAAAAAGTGAAAAATATATAGTTAAAATACCCTGATATAAAGTAATAACCACACTTAAACTCTGGCATTGCATTATATTACTTTTCTCATATGAAAACAGGAAAGCAGGGATTGCAAATGTGGAGAGATATTGTCCATTAGATAGAAAAATCATAATAGTAGTGCTTGGCGCATAGGTTTGATAATCACACACTCTCTGCATATGAGAGATGGAGAGATGTATTTTCCCCTCATAATTCTGACTCTTTTCATTTCACGGTGGGAAAAAAAGGATGAGAGAAAATCATTTATGATTTTAACTATAGTAAATATTGGATAGAGTGTTGTTTCTAAAATTCTTAAATATGTTTGTACTGTTACTTAAGTAAGTAAATGAAATGAAGAGAAGCCCAATCTTGACAAGTCACAAAAGCACCATTGATATATTATTTTAAAAGGTTACTACATTTATAAATTAAAACTAATATATTCTCATGGATTAATGATTTTTCTGCCTTGTAATATCAAATGACACCAATGAAATATGGTCACTTGACATTTATTTCTTTGGTCTTTGATATGAAATATTTTATGTATCAAGTTTGTATTTGTGAAGGTCTGGGCTTTGGAATGGGTGGGAACGAAGAGAAATCTTGTATCTCTGGAGCTTCTCTGAACCATGTGCTGAGAGAATCCCTGTTGGCAGGTGACATTTTTGAATGAAATGGTACTCTGTTTGAAAACCTAATAGGTTACCATTTTCTGCAGTTGGTCCAAATCCACAGTTTGGGATATTATTATTCTCTATGTAGAGTTTGTTTTGTTTCTTTCATGTTTAAATTCAGAAGTCCAATGGAGTAGAAACAAAATTAACCTGATTGCAACAGAAAGCACTCTGGATGAAAAGCTCTCATTCTCCTGGTCTGCCTTAATGGGGAATCAAATGTGATTTGGGTTGTGTGGAGATGATTACTGGTGGATAATTAGTCTAAAACATCTCTTTTCAAATCCTTTGCATGGCAATCAAGGAAGAATGTGAGAGGTTAGGCATTACATTACTGGGGTTATCAGCAGCATATTATTTCTTAATTATGCATAAAATGAAGAACAAATACCTGCCAATGGATTTTCTGAATTTTCTTTGTAAGATGAAGTCTGAAGTACAAAAGGGTCTGTGTACAAAAAGGCTTATTGGAGATTGTGTGGTTAAAAAGACATGAGAAAAGATTCTTTTTCTGGAGTGTGTAACTAAACTTGGTTTTATATCATCCCTGAAATGGGAGCAACAATACTCATTTTATTCTTAAGTTCTTTCAGGGGTTACATTGTCTTAACTATCATTAATAGAGCATATGTTAAAAGTTCTACATTTTCTGTGACTCTCTTTGACTTCTTGTAATTTAGGATAGAAATAAGTTTAATAGAGATATATGCCACCTGGCCATGGCATTTTCTAAATCTAACACAGATCATTAAAGCACACATCATTCTAAACAGTGCTTGAGGGGAGGCCTGTCTTTTACTAAAAGAGTCTTATTTGGCCTGTGTTGTTATTTCTTAGGTTCCTTTAGAATGGCATGTGCTATTTGAATGTGTCAACCACTGTAAAATGAATTAGCATATTTACTTACACATCCTCTAATTTTGGAGGAAAATATGTACATTTTTCATCTATTGTGATGGCTTGTCAAGAACAGATGAAAGTGTTATGAATTGTTACTATTTGTGCTAATTCCTCCTCAAAATAAAAGGAGCGCGTTAGCATTTTGCATCTTTTCTAATTGTTATCAAGTAGGGCAGTTTGTAGAAAGAGTGCTAAGGCTGGAATGTGATTGAGAAGCCAGAGGCATGGACCTCAAGTCTTGAAAGCACATTTACAGGCGGTGACAAGCCATAGATATTTAGCTACATGATTTTATTACAAAACATCAAACCTCCATGAAAGGGCACCTTTCATAGTTCAGTGTCGCTGTGGATACAAGGAAGTATAAAGGATGTAGGTCCTAGGATGATGGCTCCATTAGTAAAATGCTTGCAATGCAAGCTTGATGACCAACATTCAAGCTATAACACCTACTTAAAGAAAAGCCAGTGGTGGCTATATACACCTATAATTCCAGTGCTGGTAAGGCAGGGGCAGGCAGATCTCTGAGGCTTGTTGCCCAACTGGTCTGACCAAATCAGTGAGCTCCAGGTTCACCAGGAGACCAGTCCTAGGAAAATGATGTTAGAAATGGTTAAGAAAGGTGCTCAACAGTCAACTTTGGCCTTTGCATGCATGAAAACATACACACACTAACACACACAGAGACACACAAAGGGAGAGAGAGAATCTATTAACTATCTCAGAAGACTAGCATATCTTTAAAAGACTGTCTGCATCATGATTATTGACAGCACAAAGACATTATTCAAAAGTAGCATGACTTCAGATAACATGCCACTCTGAAACTATAGCAAATATTAATTAATTTAACCAATATTAGGAAAATGAAGTAAACATTTAACAGTGAGCAAGAGAAGGCCATTTTTAGAAAACTGAGTTTCAACATGTTTGATAAAATGCACTCTGGTATAGACACTTTTATACAACATAAGGCAGTCAGAGTATTGTTCAGAAATACCAAATTTCTGCACTTATTATTAGGAGAATTAGCTCCTGTTGGATGATGGTGTTGTTATTTATGACTTTAGAGTGAGGAAGTAATTTACATTTCACCTTCAACTCTAAGTTTACAATGCAGTTATGGCTTAAATCAGGAAGTGTTATTGTGGCAACTTCAAAAGTATAAATTCCAGGTAAGGAAATTATGGGAAATAAATTAGTACAATGCACCTATGTCATTACAAGTTTTGGTCACTCTCCTATAATTGAAAGAAAGAAAACAGGTTTGGATTTAGGTGCCTCACACAGCTTGAGATAAAGTGAAAAATCTCAAACCATTTGGAAAGTTTGACAATATTTTTTCCACTATCTTTGTGAAATGCCATTTGTTCATCTATTCTAGAGGTATAGAGGAATCTATCCTGTTTTTTTTTTTACTTTCAATTTTCTCATTTCTGTACTGTAGGTGAAGGTCAAAACAAAGGGCATAGTAATTCTTTGTATCTATTGCAATTCTGCAAATTGGAGGCACTTGAAAATATATTGTTTCTGAGTGCTACAAAAGGCTGGTGTCATGGGAACCCACTCCCATTTCCACTCAGGGAAAAAGGTGAATGTGTGAGCCCTTGTGCAAAATGAGTAGACACAGTGACCCTCACAATTTAACATGTTTCTTTCATTTCCAGGTCAAACCAGGTGGGGGTGGTTATAAAATTTCATTTTATCTTTTGGCAAGGTCTTCAGAGCTGTGAGTAAAGAGGAAGAACAAATCACTTTCAGAACCATCTTTTAGACATGTTTTGTCAAACCATCAGGATGGCTCTTCCTGTGTGACACAATTGAGGACAGAATTCCTCAACAGAATTGGTTCACAATAGCAAAGCCATGTCCACAGGTTATTGTTCTACCTAAGACTGCACATCCATGGGTATTAATTAGTTAAACCCTTGAAATAGCATCTATCGTTTTCTGCGTGACCTTGCAGATAGGTTTTGCATCCACTTTTTTTTGGCATAAAGTATAAACGTTGCCAACAGAACATAAATGTGATTAGATACTTCTTCCCTGACATAAGTAGTATAAATTGGCCCAGGTGAGCCACTACAGAAATTTTATTTTCCTCTTCTGGTCTACCATGTTGTCTTCTTTTTCTCAGTTCTTTGCCATTTATTGACCAAGAAATATCCAGCTTCCCTCTTCAGAAACATGTTAACTTGATCTGATGCTAATTTTCTAAATGATCCAACTACTGATTGATTAGCACACTCCTGGTGAGGGCATCAGGATGAAGAGGCTATAGTAAGATATATGATAAGCACACAGACCTTTGCAAAGTAGTCTTAGTACATACTATTAGATGACATTGGATAAACAACTTGACTAAAGAGTGTTCCCATTCCTATTTCTGTAAGCATCTGGGGATAGAATTGCCTTCTAAAGGTCTTGGCATCTTGAACATAAAGAGGCTAGGTCTGTGAAAAGTCAAAGACTCTGTGTTTTATATCGCAAGTATTCATAATAAATATCCACTTTAAGTTTTTCTTCAACTTCAATGCTGTTTTTATGTTTAGCTTCAGGACTGGATTCAAGAAGGAACACTGTATTTCTCACTTCAGCTCTGAAATGCTATCCTCCTTTGCCGTCCTTTGTTTTCTTAAGGAGAATTAGTCAGCACCTCTGCATTAACGTATTTCCTCAGTGGGATCTTAGGAAGAAGCAAGAGAAAAGAAGAGATGGAAGAAGTAACCACTTTCTGCTTGTGTCTCTATTAAGAAAAGTAGTTTGCCAAAACTCAGTAGAGATTGTCATTTGCTTTAGTTACCATAAACACTGTTACTACCATCAACAATACTTATAGTTACCGACAACGGATCTACTTTTAAAACTTTAGGAGGTATTGCTCGGAACTAGACATTGTTTCCAACACATCAACTGGTAACAAAGTTTATCCTAGAATCTAATTCCCACCAATGAGTGAGGCAAAAATGTTAAAAAACAAAAAACAAAAACAAAAACCCTTCACCTCAGACATCCTTCGCAGTCATTACCTATATATTAAGTATTTAAAGACTGAAGCTAATCTCAGGAAAATGAGAGGGTAGAGCAAAACCTGCAACGCTTTCGTTGATTCATGGAGAATAACTATGCAGAGAGATAACTCTATTCAGTGCAAGGACGATAGCTCTAGACTTAGAAGTAAGTGAACTAGGTTATTCTATAGAGAAAGGTCAGCAGCCAAAATCATCCTGAAGAGTCCCTAGCAGCCTGAAGTGCTTCACTTGCTTTCAAATGTTTCTACTTTTCGGTGCAGTAGAAAGTTCCTACTTTTCATTGGGTTAATTTAATTTTCTGGCTTGGAGTCCCTGGAACGTGTATATGGTTGAGCAGAAACCAAGGCAGAATGCTGAATGATTTGATCACAAAGATGGAGCAAAAGAGATTATGTATTTTGGTTCATTGGAGTAGTTAGAAGATTGGGCATTTTATAGATTAGTTGGAACTCTAGAGTCTTGTTGATGAAAAAAGTGGGGGACAGTGCTGCAAATAGAAAACTTTCAGGCAACATTTATTTGTTTATTTACTTTTATTTTACATGTATGGATGTTTTGCCTACATGCATGTCTGTGTACTACATATGCCTTGTGCATGAGAAAGTCAGAGAGGGAATTGGATGAACTGGAACTAGAGTTACAGACAGGCCTAAGCTGCCGTGTTGGTGCTGTAATTGAATCTGTCTTCTGAAAGAGCAGTTAGTGGTCTTAACCTTTTAAAATATGACAACCTTTAAAAATAGGACATTTGATGACTTCTGGGCCCTTTCTATGTCTTACTGTTTTAAATTACATGAAATTTGTTTTATTTTAGTGTGTGTAAGTTGACATTATACAGCATAATCAAATACTAAAATCTCTAAGTCTTACAGCTTGAGGTTCCAGGCCTAGTTCGGGAAATCAAGCTATAGTCAGTATAGAATAAACCATACCTTTTTGTATAGTTTTCAGGCGCTGCCTCCATAGTTCATCTGGGTGTTGTGGATTACAGTGATAAATCGTGGGCAGTAGTTAGCTTTGTTTTGCATGAGGCACAGAGGTATCAGTTTTAAAGCCTTGATTTCATTCTCCATCATCTCATTCCATTTATAATATGATTCATAGATATTTTTAGAAGGAAGATGAAACAAAGTTAAATCAAAGCTATGGGTAATCTGGAAATCTTTTAGATCTGGCTTAAAATTCAACCATATACTTATCTATTCACATTACTATTGGAAACTTGCTTCTTACAGGTAATTAAGCAAACTGCAGCTTTTATAGAGCTGAAGTAGGGAAGGAGAAGATTTATGGATATTTGAGTCAGTGGAATTTCTGCCTCTCCTAGCTACTCTGGTTTTATGCTTCACAGTGTAGACAACAGGAACCATTTAGAATTGTTTCAAAGAAAAGAATATATGTATCTATAGAAGACATTATCGTGAATTTTAGAAAATTTTAATTGGTTTTATTATTCTGCTTGGTGCCAATTGACTATTGTACCTCCATGCAAGAGTATGGAGACTGAAGAAAGAAGAAATATATTAGGTTCTTGGAAATCAACCAGTAGTTGATTTCTTGGCACACAACTGAACTAGATATATTCTGTTTTCTAAAGGTTAGTAAGAGCTACAATGACTGTCCTAAAAACTCTGTAGTGATAAAAAACAGTCTATGAAATGGCATCTTGTTTTCAAAGTAGAAGAGACATATTTGCAATGTAATCAGTGATAAACATACAAAGTCTTTAGTGTTTTACAAGAGAGTGAAGCAGTTCCTAGAAGTCCATTCTAAAACACAGATTACACACAAGTGAATATCAAGGGCTATGATAGTACAACATATAGAAAGAAAATAGAAATGGGGTTCGGTTTTACATAAAATTCAATTGTTAACCAGGTTTGTGGTCTTCAGGAAGTCACGAAATTTCCTAATACACACACACACACACACACACACACACATACACACACACACTTAGCTAAATTAACTTTCGGCTAGAGATATTATGCTTTGTTTAAAGTTATCAACACTATACTTTGGATACTAACTGTTTTCACTCATAGATATACTTCAAAGACAAAACCTAGTAAAGCCATTAAAAATTAGAGTAAATCTAGTCCAGTTATGTACTAGGAAATCACTCATGGGTTGGTTTCTAAGAACTTAATGTCTATTTTCTTTCCCTGGTCTCCATGTTTTATCATGGAGATACCATAGGCAGGTGACAATGAATAAAACAGAGCCAATCTTGAAATTTTGCTGTAAGGGCACCGATCTGCATAATTGCCGCCAGTGAGCCTATAGACTTAGTGTTGCTGAATTTATTCCCTTCTTAACTGATTGCTATGTTACTTTGTTCAGCTTCACAGTTACTAAGGGCTGAATCATTAAGCCTTCCAGGAGGTCAGATCCTTACTCTGTTAGTACCATGAAACAAGTATTACATTGGTCTGATCTCTGCCATATTTTACTGTTGGCACAGAGCCTACCATGTAGCAAGAACTCAATGAATACTTGTAGACTGTATGACAAAGCAAATGAAAATCATATAATCCAGTAACCCAGACCCATGAACATTATCCAGGGGAGTTTACAAAAGTCAAATATTGAAAATTTCTGCCTTGCCTGAATCTTTGTAGATGCAACACAATTTCTTCCAGTACATAAAGGGTAATTACTATAATCACTCATGTCTCCATGCAAAAATAAGGTGTAACAGTCACGCTTTCAGAAGGTGTATTACAGCCCATACTTCATTTTGGAAAGATTTATGTGGAAGATTATCAGCTTTACTACAAGGCTAATAAGGCTAATGGGGAATATAAGTAAAACTGAATATATGAGAAAAAATTTTCTCCACTGTGTAAAACAAAACAAATCTGTAGTAGAAACACACATATAGATTAATGCCCTTATTACTACCTAGGTCCAAAGAAGGCCTTTCCTCTTTTTTATTGATTAGTTTCTTGCTAGCTCATCTATTAAAGGTGGATTTTAATATATTATATCTGTTAAAACAAACACATGCATATAAATCTACACAAAGAGTACTTCAAAATACCTTTCTAAAACACGGAGAAACCCAAAGATTAAGATTTCTGAAATACATAAGGAAAAAGTGAAGAGTCAAGATAAGATAGTCAATACAGGGAGATTGGAGAGGACTGTGGTGTATTATAAGAATAAATGTAGCTGGCATGTAGCACATGCTTATAATCTAGGGTCGGAAAGAGAAAATCAGGAGTATCCTCACAAATTCAAGACCACCTTGTTCTACATAGTGAGTTCCAAACACCCAGAATAACATAACAAAATCCTTTCTCAAAAAAATTAAAGCAAAAGTTAATTAATTAATTAAACTATATTAAAATATTCAAATTGAGGTAGAATATACATATCTGTGCAGTCTATCAATTCAAGAATGAGGAGGCAGAAAAAGTCATAGATCATGCAAAAATATTACTAAATTTATGTTTACTGCTAAGTGGTATAAAAGGGTTATTGATTCTAGACTCTAAGCAATGTATATTAAAACACAAGCTGCTTTGTCCTTATAAGGCAACTGCACCTGAGTCAAATCTATGATTCTTAGTCTAGAAGTCCATCAGTAATTTTACAGATGCCAGTATATTAAAGACCCTCAAGGAAGTGTGATTACATATAAAGAAAGAGCATGTTGCCAACACAACACAAAGAGAAAATCTTATCATACTGTAATGTATTAATAATGCATATGAAAGGATTATAAAATGCAAGAACAGGGTGGCACCTTATTATGTACTTCTTTTTTCAGAATGCATATATTTCCTCCAGGAAGAAAAAGAGAGAGTCATTAACACCCAGAAAATAAATGCTACATGCATTTTATTTCGATTTCAGGAAGTAAATACACCTCATAAGTCTCAGAAAGATACTAAAAATTACAAGATTCAGCTGAACCCTCTCAAGGTTATATAACCAGTAATGTGCTGGTGAGGGAAGACTCTCCAATGGCACAACTGAGTTCTCTGTGATTGGTGTAAGAGTTTCAGTCATATAGCTTTGGGAATAACCAACCTGGTATGGTGAGATTTTGATAATAGAGTTGCCTTTGTGTCATCTATGCTTGGTAAGTAATCCCACAATCAACTTCAGTAAGTAAACCCAATAAATTCACTGGTTCAGTAAGCTAGACTTGGGTACAATTGTTTCTTTGATCTATTATTATTCATGTGAGGTGTATAGATGTCTTCTCCAGAAAAAGTCACAAAGTATGGCCCCTATGAAAAAGGTCATTGACTAAAAAAAAAAAAAAATTTCATCAAACCTTAATCAGGTCACCCAGTGCTAAGATTGCTGTTTAAAAGATAAACTGGGGGCTGGAGAGATGGCTCAGCAGTTAAGAGTACTGACTCTTCTTCCAGAGGTCCTGAGTTCAATTCCCAGCAACCACATGGTGGCTCACAACCACCTGTAATGAGATCTGGTGCCCTCTTCTGGGGTGCAGGTGTGTATGCACACAGAATACTGTATACATAATAAATAAATAAATCTTTAAAAAAAAGATAAACTGAAAGATATAAATCCTAACACCCACTGCTGATACCCTGTTCCAAATTTTATGTCCAACAATACGTGTATATCTGACATTGAATAGTTAACTAGTTCAGCCTGGAAAACTGAATAATTTAACTCAGCCATTTCCAGATTCATCCATCCATCCATCCATCCATCCATCCATCCAACCATCCATCCAACTATCCATCCATTCATTTATGGATTAATTTAACTTGGCTGAAGAGAAATAGAAAAATAAGTAAACCGCCAAATTTCTACTAAGGTTTTTAGAAAACATAGACAAATACAACAGTAAGTGAGGATATGCCAAATAGGTAAGATATTTCTAAAAGATGAAAGAGTTTCTCCAAGAAGAGATGGAGGTCTGCCAGGTTGTACTATTGGAGAATTTTCATCACACATATTTATCAAAAGGTGGGCATCTGTTTATATAACCCACTTGAGTTACTGTTGCTATTATCTGCAACTCTTTGGATCCAGTTCTACTTCTGCCTTCCACTTGACTTGAAATTTGGTTTACACTCATCTTGGCCATCTAATAATGATGAAAACAGCATCTACCTACCAGGGGATTTCATTTTACAATTTATGAAACATTTTCACTTAATTATTGATATTAATCCTCTAAGAACCAGAAGAGGCTATCACTGCTATTTTGCTTTAAAAATAAGGAGATTTACAGAAGATTGAAAAATTTAAAAAGGAAAAAAATTCATAATGTAACTCAAGGATTGGAAGAGAAGGAAAAGCTCCCAAAGAAGCCTATAGAAAATGAGACTGTCCAATGGGGCTTAGCTATGACTCGATGGTTAAGAATACTGACTATTCCTTCAGAGAATCTGGGTTTAATTCGAATATTCACATGGTGCTCACAATCATCTTTTTTTTTGGAGACCTGACACCCTCTTCTGGCTTCTGCATGAACCAGGCACACGTGCAGTGCACATACATAGAGTCACGCAAAATACCTTGAATTAAACCTCTATTCAATGGACGGTTGTATCATAGAGACTAATTATTGATAGGTTCTGAAGTCAAGGTTTGTTTTCTCTTCCTTAGGAGTCAAAAGTGTAGCTTAACAGCTTCCTATAATCATTAATTGATTAATGAGTGTCCATATAATCCCTGTTGCAGAATACTGTCTCTGTTCCTCACCACCCCTCAGTTCTTAAACACTCATTTTAAATTAAGACCTATTTTTGCCAAGGCATTTTCTATGGTGTGAGAGAAGCAAGGTTGTGGCAATGAATGAGAGAATACTTCTTATTGTAGACCGAAAAAGTCTACCAACTCAAGGAATAAGACAGATTAGCAAACAGATCACTGGTCACATGACAATTTATCACAATCATCCCATGAGCAAGCATGTCATGAGCCACATTCTGTTCCTTGCTATTCCATGTCCAGCCACATGGACTTCTTTCTTGAGTTTCTTTCTTCTATTATCATCAAAATGTTGAAGAAACTCATTTTCCTGTAAATACTGACAAATGGTTTCCAGGAAGCACTGAGTGAGCAAGAGATAAAGCATGTAAACAGTGACCTGAAGCTGCTCCTTCAAAGTTTTCTTGTATTAGTATTCAGAGTGCATACTTATGTTTCTGTTGATGCTTTTCACTAAAGATATTAAATGAGGATGACCATCTTATCTCTGAGTTCTTGGTTCATCTTATAGTCTTGCACTTCTAGTTACAAGAAACAAGCTGGGCAGTGATGGTGCATGCCTTTAATAACAGCACTCAGGAGGCAGAGGCAGGTGGATCTCTGTGAGTTCGAAGCCAGCCTGGTCTACATGAGCTAGTTTCAGGAAAGGTTCCATAGTGCATGCACTCCAAGCAGGTCTTTCTGGTAGAGTTGGTTTACATCTTCATATACAAAGGCGAAAGCAGTATCGATAGACACCCTGTCCTTAATATTCCATCTCAAAGCACCTCCAATACAAGTTACCCACTACCCTTTTCTCATTTCTCTTCCCATTATCATCTTCATGCTATTTTTCCCTCTTTCATGACTCCATTCCATGTCTTTTCTGTGTGAAATAAGCTGGAGATCGTCACTAACCATGACAACCTAGGGAATGTTCCTGAAGAAAGCACAGTTTGAACATACCTTATTTCTCCAGCAGCAGCTGATATCTCCCGGGACTCTGCTTTCTTTCTCCTTGTATTCAGTGAGGCTTTCTTGCCTAGCTATATTCTACCCTGCCATAGGCTAAATCAGCTTCTTTATTAACCAATGGAAATAAAACATAGTCACAGCTTACAGAGGGCCATCCCACATCACTCTGACCACTTGTCTTTGGAGGCCTGGACCCCATCTTTATAAAATGTCAGCTCTTATGTAGTACCAGAATAGTGGATAACAGAGAGTCGGGCTATAGGCTGGGAGTAAAGTCTTGAGCTTAGAATTTTCATTGTTTTGATTTTATGCATAATCTTTTCTATATGTTTATTCTTTTATTGAGCTAGTACGTACTTTACTGAAATATAGCAAGACAAAGAGAGGTTTATCTCTGAGAATGTTGGTTATGTCATATCTCTTTGTAATATCTTTTAAATCTACTTTTAATACTACTTTGTGTAAATTTATGAGGCACAGTATAATTTGACATAAATATATGCTGTGTAATGTTAAAAACAAGGTACTTAAATTCCTTTTCCAGAATCATGTTTTTATTTTTGTCATTCCTTTTTCACCAACTCCTAATTACTTCTTAGGTGGGAATCACTCTTCCTACCTCTTCTGAGTTTTGGTGATTCTTAAAATTTTATCCCCACTTTCAACTTCCTACATCTCCAGCTTATGCCAGATACCTGTTCAGTATATCTTCTTTGGGAGTTAAAAATTGATCCCAGAAATTGCATGTCAGAGGAAGGACAAGAGGCTACTGTTGGGTGACACTGTGAAGGGCAGAATCAGATTATAGAGAGAAAAAGTCCATGCTAAAGATGAAAATAGAAGAGTGCTGGGAATCCACGTATACAGTAAGATAGTACCAGAAAACAGAAAGGCGAAATGACAGCATGACTCAGAGAGGCAAGATAAACACAATTTACCTCCAGCCATTCCCAATTTGGAAGAGTAGAAAGAGAAATCACTTCCAAAATCTGTTTTCTTCTTCAAGTATTCCTGGGTATTTTGCTTGCAAGAATAGGCTACCCAGAAGCTGAACAGATGGTTCACTGTGTAAAATTCCTCTCAGGCAAGCTGAAGCACCTGAGTTTGGATCCTGAGCAGATACGTAAAAACTCTGATATAACTGCAGATGCCTTTAACAACTGGTCTGAGAGTGTGAGTGGAGTAGGGAAAGGCAGGGCCTCGATATACATTGTGCAGACAACAGGACAGCAGAATCAGTGAGCTTCAGGTTCAGTGAGTGTGTCTCAAAAACCAAAAGTGAGTAATGATCAAGGAAGACACTCATTTTGTCCTCTTGCACCTAGATCACATCTATATTAATACTTATATATACTTCACACACAGAGCGTACACTTACAGATTTATACAAAAAATAATGAGCTCAGTAAGAAGACCTTCTATGCCCCAAATCCAGAGAAGGTGTGAAACCAACAAATGCTCAATTAGAAACACAAAGCACATGTGAAATCAAAGCAATGAGATAATTCTAAAAGACATAAATTCTCAACTGGACTCAAAGATACTGAAATAGGTAACATGCTTGATGAAGATTTCAAAAACTTTCCAGTAGTAATGATAAATTACCTTTAAAAAAGATACAAACAAACAAATGAACTCCATCCAAAACCTAGAAAAGAAATCCAGCAGTAAAGAACAAAGTCAGCAAAGGATGAGAAAATAAGCAATACTGATGAAAGTCAGTAGTAACACAGACCAACATTTCAAAAGGGAAATCAAGGCTTTGTCTGGTCTCTGTGGGTACCAGGTAAATGGTGCATAACTGGCTAATTTTTTATCCTTTTGATAAAAATAAATACATTTCCAACAATAAAATTAAAAAGAAAGAAAAGTAAATGAATGTGCAAGGGCTCTGGGATAAAATCAAGAGACCAAACTAAGACTCCATGAGAATAAAAAGAACTGAGAGAAATGCTAACAGTATTAAGAAGCTATTTAATAAATATTAAAGTAAAAGTTCCCCAAAATCTAGAAAAAGAAACAGTCATTCTGTCACAAAAAGCATTTAAACCCTAAAAAAAGCCTCACCAGACAAGAATTTGTATATAACATACTATACTCAAAACATTAAAATTACAAGGCAAAGAAGCAATATTAAGGGAGGCTAGAGAAAACATCAACTCCCCTTCTAAACTTCTAACCTCACATCTTCAATCAACAACCCCAATGCCAGGACATCATGAAAAAATATACTTCAAAGCCTAAAAGTGAATACCTGCCTAGCCAGAGTGCTATATGTGATAAAGAGACCTTTTGCAATTGATAGGGAAAAATGAATATTTCAGAATAAGTGCAAACTAAGGCCAACAGGTAATCCCTGCCAAGATATTTAAGGAAATATTGTACACAGCGCAAGATAGCACTTGCTTCCCAGTATTTGAACCATTAATGGATCATTGATGATTTGGTCCTGTCTTATATTTTTATTCACCAGTAGAGAATCCACCCTTCCCACACCTCTCTCTTTCGTTCTCTCTCTCTCTCTCTCTCTTTCTCTCACTCTCTCTCTTCTTTAGTCAAGAAAAGGTTTCTTGCAGTCATGGTCAAGTTCACTATGTAGCAGAGAGTTGCCTTGAAGTCATTATCTTCATAAACCCATGCCCCCATTCCCAAGGTCTTGATAAAAAAGTGTGTGTCGCCAACCCTGTGCTGTAGGAATTCCTATCGCCAGTACCTTTAAGTTACCCGCCCACTTGGGTGAGGTCTCTTATACTATATATGCCAATGTGAAGCACACGTACAGCCTCTTTTCTGACTGTGGGATTCAGTTGCTGTTCTCTGTTCCAGCAGATTGTGATATGTGAGTCTACCCCTAAATAAATATCCCTCTCTTATGCTCAGTTCTGAGCTAGTGTGGGTTTTCTCTTAAGTATCCTTCTTCATCTGGTACCGCACGTGGATCTGAACTCCACACCTAGCAGGTGGATCAGCCTAAATGGTCCAAAGCCCAGAAAGTCTCCTACCCCCACCAGCTTGACTTGCTTTTACCTACAAAGCATTTTTTTTGTAAAGCCCCTGCCACAGTAGAGCTGACTATATGCAGTGACTTGGAAATTTCCCAAGCGAGCTCCCGCTCCCTGCTTAATGGCGACTTTCACAGATTCCAGTTTAGACTCTTGGCTCCTGAGTTCTGGACTTCTTGCTCCATGTATGAAATTGATTTAATTGCTTTTAATTTGTCAAGCAAAACATATGTTTTAGTATTTAACCACCACCAAGGAGGGTAATCCAAAGTCACTCAGGACTGTTTGTGGCACCAAGTTGTGCCTCTAGTAGCAACTTTGCAATCATGACACCTGCTGGACAATAAAGATTATTACATGAAAAACAATTTACCAGATTTCATAACAGATAGTTAATAAATCAATAAATTTGAAAGTTATATAATGGCAGACAACATTAATATTGAAACATTTACTAACTTTTTTGCTAATACTATGGACTGTATTCTACAAGGCTCATATGTTTATGGTGATACATCCATTTATTGGATATTGGGACTCATTTTTTTATATTATATCCTTAAGAAAATGGTTTGATAACAGAGCCAAGAATGAGGAACTTTTAGAAAGGATACAGTATTTACAGACTAATAATGAACAGCTAGCTAATAGAATTAATACCATCAAAAATCAAAAGTTACCTGAAAAAATTAATACTACTAAAAAGGGTAACACTAATTTTATAGACAAAATTTAATCCATGTCAAAGGATACTAAGAAATTATATGAAAGAAATCATATTGTTGAATTTGACAATCAAAATTTGTTAAAAAGTTACACTATGTTAGCAGATAGAGTATCTCTCCAGGATTGCAATCCGCACACTATCCAAATAATGTCCAAAGATGAGGTGTTCTCTTTAAAGGAAAAGCTTCAGACTTTAAAATCACATGTGCATAATGTGGACCAGAGGTTAGGTGCCTCAATGAAATCACTGGAAATTTATACAGGCCAGGAGATTCCAGCTTTACAAAAGAGAGTAGTAAAAAGATTTGAAATGGTTGAGAAAATTATTGGAGCTGATGAGCAGGGAAAGAAGGTGCAAGGACAGGATTCAACATTACCAGTAGCTGTCAGAGATGACTTACCCAGGGTTTTAGCTTCCTACCCTGTAATATACTCTGACAAAGCATCAAGTTCTAAAGGTCCAAAAGGATCCAAAATCTAGATGGATACCTATAGGAATGAATAATCTAAAAGAAATTAAGCAAGCAAATTGTAACTTATGGCTTGCATTCCACATTTGTTAGGGAGATAGTAAAGACATGGGCTTATAGCATTAAAGCCATGCCACATGACTGGCTTCAGTTAGCTTCAGCAGCCCTGTATGACAGACCTCAACTGATGTTTAATGCTATTTCAGAGAAGAGGATAAAATTTTAGAACAACATGGAAAAGCAAAAGAACTTGAGACTTCCCAAGATCAAATTCTTGGTGAGGGCACTTATGCTAACCCACAGGCTCAAGCTCTTTATGATGAACAAATCTTGTCTCTATGCCACAAAGCAGCCTTAAATGCTTGGGACAGGATTCAAGAACTAAGAAAATGAATTGAATCATATAACAGGGTTAAACAGAGAAACTTTAGTGACTTTTTACAAAGACTAACTAAGGCTGTACATATAGGAGTAACAGACCCAGATGCTAGATGAGTAGTTATTGAATCTCTGGCCTTTAAATGCCAACTTAGAATACAAAAAGATACTTGTGCCTTTAAAGGTTAGATCAGCACCAATGGATGAATGGATCATGCATACAATGAGCTTTGAGACATTTGACTATAATACTGAATCTTGGGTAAGAGAAGCAATTTCCAAAGGAATTAGGAGACATCAAAATGCCAAATGTTTTAATTGTGGTAGAATAGGATATCTGAGAAGGGATTGTAGACAAGAAATTCCTAGGAATAATATCTCCTCTGGGAATGACAAGAATAGGGGGACTCAGCCTTCAGGTATATGTAGAAGGTGTGGCAAAGGCCAACATTGGACCAAAGAATGCAGATCAACAAAAGACAGACAAGGCAACCTGATACCATCAGGAAACTCCTTGGGAAGCCTCTCACAGGTCCCCATGTCAAAAGTGGTCCAATCATACCCAGTAACTGTGGAGGACATATCTCACCAGGAAAATTAAAAAATCTAGAGCCTTCTGTAAAAAGCCATACAGTTTTAGATGATGCAATAAACATTGAGGATCAACCAAAAATTCCAATAGCAAATATGAAAAGTATATTCTGGCAGACTTCTATAAATGATCAAAGACCAAAGCTAAGAGTACATATAAATGGCATTGTAATTGTGGTTTTGTTAGACATGGTTGCATATATGAGCTTCATTACTCCAGAATCTAGGCATCTAAATTGGCCTTTTCAAGAGGCAGAAGTTCAGTTACTAGGAATTGGAACCCTATCTCAAATGAAACAAAGCACAAGATGGGTTGAATGCATAGGGCTAGAAGAACAGAGAGGAAAGCTGAGGCCATATGTGGCTAATATCACAGAGAATTTATGGGGTTACAACCTGCTGCAGCAATGGAATACCCAGATTAAAATTCCTGCAGTCCCACAAACTCATAATTCTGGGAAGTATCTTATATATCTTAAGGTATTATACACAAAGATCAGCAGCCTTTCAGGCTGTACAAGAACACAAAGCAGCTACCAAACCTTTAGAGGTACCAACAGCCCTACCTTTAAAATGGTTAACCAAGAAACCAATTTGGGTTAAACAGTGGCCATTAACAGAAGACAAACTGCAAGCTTTATAACATCTGTTACAGGAGCAACTAGATGCTCACCATATTGAAGAATCAACCAGCCCTTGGAATTCTCCTGTATATATTGTTAAAAAGAAATCTGGTAAATGGAGAATGGTGACAGATCTAAGAGCTGTCAACAAGGTAATTCAACCTATGGGCCCTCTACAATCAGAAATTCCTCTGCCTTCTCTATTACCAAAAGGATGGCCTCTTACAGTTATTGATTTAAAATAGTGTTTCTTCACTATATCTTTACAAGAAAAAGACAGAAAAATTTGCCTTCACAGTGCCTACTTATAATAATTCTCAGCCTACTAGAAGATACCAGTGGACCACCCTTCTAGAGGAAATGCTTTATAGCCCCACCCTATGCCAATACTTTGTAAGTCAGCCATTAGAAATAATACATAAAAATTTCCTAAATCTGTAATTTATCATTACATGGATGACATTTTGCTATATGATTCAAACATAGATACTTTAAAAAGAATGTTTGAAGAAGTAAAGAGTGTTGCCAAAATGGGGATTACAAATGGCTCCTGAAAAAATACAGAGAGGGGATTCTGTCAACTATTTAGCTTATAGAATAGGTTTACAAAAAAATTAGAACACAAAAGGCAGAAATTAGGAGAGACCGGTTGTGGATTCTTAATGATTTTCAAAAATTGTTAGGAGACATTTCCGGTCTATGACCAGCTGTTGGGATAACGCCTAATCTAATAATTCACTTAAACAAAACCTTAGATGGTGATAAAGACTTGAATGGTCCCAGAGAATTAACAGCTGAAACAGAAAAGAAACTGACAATTGTTGAGGAGAAATTACAAGAGGCACATATGGATAGGGTGAATCCAAATCTTAACTGTATCTAGTCATATCGCCTTCCAGGTTTTTTCCTACAGGAATTTTAATGCAGATGGATTACATTATCTTAGAATGGATCTTTTACCACATAAGCCAAGTAAAAAATTAAAAATTTATGTGGAAAAAGTCTCTGAATTAATTGTAAAAGGTAAATTGACACTTAGTCAATTAGCAGGCATATACCCAGCAGAGATTATAGTGCCTTTTACTACTGAGGAAATAAAAATGTTATGTGTAGACAATGAACCATGATAAAGAGCTTGTGCTATTTTTTTAGGAGAAATTAATGGCAATTATCCCAAAAGTGATAGACTTAACCTTATAAAGGGAACTTCATAGATTCTTCCCCAAATTGTACATGATGCTCCAATAACTGGAGCCCTACATTTTAAACTGATGGAAATAAATCAGGGAAGGAAGGTTACAAATCAGAAAAAAATTAAGTAAGGTAGAACAAAGCCCTTATAATTCTGTCCAAAAGGCAAAATTGTATGCTACTCTCATGGTGCTAAGGGATTTTAAAAAACCTCTTAATATAGTTACTGATTTACAATTTGCAAAAAGAGTTGTTTTTCATATTGAAACTGCTGAAATTATACCAGACGATACAGAATTGACTTCATTATTCATACAGGTTCAAGATATAATAAAAAATAGGCTTTGTCCTATATACATAACATACATCCAATCCCATATGGGTCTGCCAGGTCCTCTAGCACAAGGTAATGCAGAAATTGATTGAATACTGATTGGAAGTGTGTTGAAGGCCTCAGATTTCCAAAAGAAACATCATGTCAATAGCAAAGATTTAAAGAAAGAGTTTTTTATTTAAAGAAAGAGTTTTTTATTACATGGTAACATGGTTAAGGAAACTATAAAGAGATGTCCTACTTGCTCTTTCTGTAACCAAACAATGCTACCTGCAGGGACTAACTCAATGGGTACTCAAAGAAATGAAATCTGGCAGATGAATGTGTTCCACTTTTCAGAATTTGGAAAATTAAAATATGTACACCACACCATTGACACTTATTCAGGTTTTCAGTGGGCAACTGCCTTAAGATGAGAAAAGGCTGATTCAGTAATCACACATTTATTAGAAGTTATGGCCATCATGGGTATACCTGCACAAATAAAAACAGATATGTCTCTAAGAAAATGAAACAGTCTTTTGTTTATTATAATATAAAGCATATTACAGGTATACCGCACAATCCTGCAGGTCAGGCAGTTTTAGAAAGATCAAATCGAACTATAAAGGATAGGTTAAACAAGCAGAAAGGGATGGAAAATACCCCCAGAAATAGATTACATAATGTTTTACGAAACTTGAATTTTCTTAACGCTAATGAGAAAGGAACAAAAGCAGCAGAGAGACATTGGATAGTAGAAAAGTCTTCTGAATTAAATCAGTTGGTGTATTTCAAGGATGTGTTGACTTCACAATGGAAGCCAGCAGATGTGCTATGTTGGGGAAGGAGATTTGCTCTTGTGTCCACAGGAGAAGAAAAACTATGCATATCATCAAAATTAATAAAGATTTTCTTTGAAAAAGAGAAAACTCATGAGAAATAGAAATGACAGTCCATCCACAATGGTGACAACTGTACAGACAAAAGAAACCATATGGTGTTGGGCCAGGGTTCTGCTCTTGTCTTTACAGGAAAATACACATCTCCAAAAATTCAAGAGACCCTGGTTGTTTGGATGCTGACAGAAGGAAAATAACTATCCAATAAGGATCATCAAGAAAAAGGAATATGACCTGTAAAAACAGGTGCTAAAATCATCTACATTTAAATATATATATATATATATATATATATATATATATGAATATATAGAGCTGGATTTGGTGGATTTGATTTGGAGTTGAATGACTCCATTCTTCTCTAAACCCAAGCATGTTGTTAAAAGAAAAATTCAGAGTTTCTGTCTCATGTCAAGAGCCATCTGGTATGGGACAGAAGGAAGAAAGAATTTAGAAAAATTTTACTTTTCTTCATACCTATTTTTGTCTCTATTGTACCTTTCATTGAATATATATGTCTGTATAAATAATGTTTAAGTTTTCCACAATGAACAATGAATTTTCCTGCAGTCATCTTTGAAGTTTCCAGGAGGAAGATGGGGCCCCACAACAACTACTCCACCTGGTAGATATGACATCATGATGCTGATAGGCCTACTATAAGACCTGTTTTGGGTACCAGCTGCTCAAGATAGTTATAACTTGGTTAGCTGAAATGGTACACTTTTTCTTTTTACAATGTTCTGGTCAGAACTCCAAATAGGAACATTAGCAAAACTCTATCGAATACTCAGACTATTTGCAAGTAGACCAGACAGTAATCTTGGAACTTAACCATCATTTTACTTTCACAGGATCCCATAGAAAGAACATCACCCCCATGACAGCTGGAAGTAATTCTAGAAGACAATGTACCCTCTCCCAACAAAGTTTGTCCTCAGGTTTAGGGACACCATTTAGGGCTTGATTATAATTGGTATACAGCTGTGGTTGGGAGGAAAATTATGTAGGATCAGAGATCTCTTTGAAAAAAAAAGAGAGGAAATTGAATCGGATAATAGATTAGTGTGAGCTTACTCACACTAATAATATTAGTGGGTGATGGAGTGAATATCTGTGAGATATTATTTATAGGCAATTTACATTGGTATAGATTCTTGTATATTGATACAAACTTAAATTATATTGAATATGTTACTATTTTTGTATACAGTATTTGTATATCTAGGCCAAGTTATTTTGTCATATTGTAAGCATGCATGCTTCTACCTCTGCTTAAAACATTTTGTATATTGATACAATTTTAGGATATATTTATCATATTGCAATATACATTTCTACCTCTGATCAAGATACTAATACATTGTTTACATTTTGAGATCATTGCCCTCATTTGTTGCACAGTTGTTTAAAGTTTGTTTAATATTCTAATATGAAGTCTTAGTCTTTAAGTTTTATAGGTATTAAGATTCATAGGTCAATAGTCATCCATGTTTGTCATACTTATAGTTAGACTAATCAGGTTCTTTAGATACATAGAGATTGTATTCTGCATAGATAGGTAATCTTCAACTATTTCAAAGAGCTGTAAAATATGACATTTAAATAACTTAGGGTTCTGTTGAAGTGAGACACGATTGCTACTGGCAGCACCGATCTATTCCCAAGAGAATGTTGAGCACTGAAGACACTCCACATGGAGCTTGTTTTCTTCTTGGCAAAACTGGCATTTGGGCAAGAAACTGCCCATGCATCAACCACTGATAAAATGCATGATGTCTGGACAGGACAAGCAGGATACAAGAAAAAAGACTGTCAAATCTTGCCAAGACAGGGTAAGACAGTTTTGAAAAATTTCCTGACTCTGAAAATAGTCTGTCAGTTACTCTAGGCCTTAGCCAAAGTTGGTTGCTCCAACATTGCAAATGAGATTTTGGATGACTGCCCAGGTAGCCAGTTGTCTCTGTCATTTGTTGCACATTTTGCACTTCCTATTTATTCAAATAATAATATTTCCCTTCTCGGGTCTTCGATGGGGTTGAAGACTAGACAGTTGTAGTTACTTTCCTCTCATGTTTTGGCCAAGTTATTTATTGTACAAGACTTAAACTCAGTATTGGATAATTATTGAAACATTAATTACATGTTTCTTGCTTGATATTGTTTATGCTGGTTGTAATTCTAATTTTTATACTTGATATCTGTTCTTCTTGTATATAACATTGTATTAGGCTTAGAATTTTCTTATTTAAACAAAGGGGTGAGGTGCTGTAAGAATTCCTACCGCCAGTAGCCTTTAAGTTACCTGCCCAACTGTGTGTGGCCTCTTATACATACTATATGTGCCAATGTAAAGTGTGCATCTGGCCTCTTTTCCTGCAGCGGGATTTGATTGCTATTCCCCATTCCAGCAGAGGATTGTGATCTGCGAGTCTACCCCTAAATAAATAACCCTCTATTATACTCAATTCTGAGCTAGTGTGGGATTTCTTTTAAGCATCCTTCCTCAAGCCTGCTTTGTTTGTTTGGTTTTGTTTTTAAGGTGCTATAGAGCCCTAACTGGCCTTGAATTGATGATCTTCCTCCCTCAGACTCCTGATTGCAAGGATTTTACCACTTCATCTGACTGAAATGCCTTCCTGTCCTGAGCAAAACTGACCCTGAACAATCATTTGCCATTGTCTGCCCTCTGGGACTCAGGATCATTTACATGCTTAATATACAAGAAAAGAGACTTCAACCAAGAACAAAGACAACCAGGAGTCCTATTGCCCTCCAGTTTTCATATAGGAAAGATCCTGCACACAGGGTGCATAGGCAAAATTATCACTCAGAATTTCTGATCCTCAAGGAGAAGACTGCCTTTCTGAGCACAAAGAAGAGTCATTGAATCCTCTAGGCCCATATCTAAGAAGGCAGGTACTGTGTCATCCAAGCAAGCAGAAGGAAAATGGAGTAGTGACACTTGGATGCACTTTGCTCCTGTCTTCATTGGTCTTGCTAAGCTCATTTCCTCTCCAGGTAACTGCTGACACTTCTATATTATTATCTTGTCATCATTCAAATTTGGTTTGTGAAATCATTCTGAATTTCCCTGACAGGCTGCTGATACAAGGTCAGAAAATGACATTTAGTTTTTATTTTAAAGTTGTGTCTTCAAAAAGCAAAAATTGGAATGTGGACTTAAATGTGTGTGATGAATTGGGGAAGTGCTTTTAGGAAGGGAGTGGGGAGGAGTTCAGTATGGGGCACTGGATGTAAATTCAGCAAAGGGTGAGTGTCAGTCTGATCCCACAGGGAGTTTTGGAGCATGAAGGGAACCCAAAACTGTGTCCCAACCAAGGCAAGTACTGGCCATAATTCCCCTTTTCTAAATGAGGCTCAGCCTGCCCAAAAACTTAATGCAATCTCCTGGAAATTTTTCAGTGAGTTAACTGCTGTTAAGCAGTTACACATTAGTGGTGATATGGAAAGGCAGTAACTGGGTCTGGCTGTGCCCCACAAAAGGTATTCCAGGATGCCCAGCAGAGGTTGTCTATGCATGGCTCATGGTCCTGCCTGAGGAGTAACCCTTTTTGTTCTTTATTGAAATCCATGTCTACTTCCCTAGGCAAAGAAGAAAACTCTTCCAGTTTTCTATATTAGGACATTTTATCCAATTGTTATCAGGGATCTAGCTTGACATGAATATAAACATCTTGTTTGTTACCCTGGCTTCTGATTCATCTTCTACACATGCTAAATAAAGCCAGTAAAGTAGCCAGTACATATTTCATGTGGGCCACAGAGGCAGAAAATATTTAAAGGGTTTCTTAAGTGATTAGCATGTTGATAGGTTTGCTGTGGTTTTGAGAAATTCTAGATATAATCCAAGAGACTGGCTTTGTCTAAACTTGTTTACCCTTTGACCAGCTTCAGAGTTGAATAAGTCCTTTCTTACCCTTGTATCTGTCTCTGCCTTGCTTTTGCTTCTCATTTCTCTCTGCATTTAGTATCTTCTACATGGAAACTTTTCATAAACATTGCCTGTCATTGCTTGAAGTGCATGACAATGTTAATTCACTCATGATTATAACATTCCAATATTAGGTTATTGTAGTTTTCATTTTTTGAGAAAATGATATGATAAAACAAAATCCCTTTAAAATGAATCTAGGTTTTATAGTACTCATATATTAGTCTAGACTCTCTGGTCCCAGACTCCATAATCCTACCTAGGTGGTATCATCTGAGTGACTACCATAACAGGAGTAGATATATCATTATAAAATCTCACAACTAAAATCTCATTTTTTAAAAAAAATATTTATTTATTGTGCACTAGTGTTTTACATGCATGAATATAAGAGTATCACCACATATATGCCTGGTACCTAAAGGGGCCAGATGAAGGTGTCAGATCCCTTTGGAAGTTTAACTACACGTGCCTCAAACTGCCACATGAAATAAGGAAATAAAAACAAGGTCCTCTGCAAGAGCTGAAAGCACCCTTAACTGCTAAATCATTTTCCTAGACCAGTACATGTATTCATTTTTTTGTTGGTACAATGAAGCAAAATGAGCTAAATGGACCAGAAGGACAATATTGGAAAAATGTGGCTCCCTTTGATCTTATATGCATTAGTTTTGTTGGATAATAAACACCTCCCAAGTTCAAGAATATTACCTTTCTATAATAATCATTAGTCTATCTTCTACATCTGTAAGCTAGCAATGTAGGCTGGGAAACAGCTCTGTAGTTCCACAGTTCTAAGTGGCTGATTTCTACATCCTGGTTGCAGTTATTTCTACACAACATTATTACTTTGGTTATTTGTCAGAGAGCTGGAGCAACCCTGTGAAGTAGGTCCTACATCTCTCATTACTAGCCACCTTGAACTTGTCCACCATCCTGACAATGTCTTACTAGGAAGAATTCAAGCATGCAAAGAGTGTTGAAACCTATAACACATATCAACATACCATCACTTCTGTAGTTTGCAGTTGGTCAGAGTAAGTTGCAACATCACCTGAGATTCAAAGGATAAAATAAATTTTCTGTTTTTATGGATGGTATTAAAATAATACTGTAAAGGAACATGGAAGGCTAAAAATTAGTAATCATCTTTTACAACACATCTCATCCTGTGCTTGTAGGTTATATTGAAATATGAAATACAACCCCCTCTATATCCAAGGCTTTATTTTAGATATGAAATGCTGATAATATTAGATAAGAGAAGTTGGCAAGCATAACACTATTAATAAATAGCTTAAAATAGTAACTAGGTCATCTAACAGCAAGCTTCCTCTTGGTCTATGTTTTCTGGTCTCTGAAAAATATTATAAAATATAAGAACAGTTCTTCAGCCATATTATACACATGTACTTTGGAACAAGTTAAAATAGAACAATAAGTTATATAACAATTTGCGGCCTGAATTATCTATCCTAATATCTGGTGTGACTCACTGGCATGGTGAAAATCAAAAGGCATCTTATGCATTTCCCAACATAATTTCCTTAAACAGGAACTTTATGCATACTATTTTTACATCTGTCCACTTAGCAATATGACATGAAGGGTCTTCTATACAACTCCAAACAGTTGAACCTAAAGTTTAAAATGCTACAATGATCCCCTAGGGAAATGGCACCATCAGTTTTCATTTTTATTTGTATATGGTTATTTTTATTGTTTTTAGTTTCTTGTCTCATAGAGATGGAGATTGAATTATTTTCCACAGTTCTGTGAGTTCATCTATGAAGGCATACATAGGAAAACATTCTAGAAGTAGAATATGTCTTTCAGGCATGATATTTTCAAAACTGAAACACATAGCTAAGATGAACTGGACTTAATGTAAACAATAAATAACAGCATATTCTTCCAAATACTCATATAATAGTATGGACATATGTATATATTTCATCTATGTTCAACTAGTGCCATCATAAGTCCTGAGCATGGTCACATGATCATTTAATTTGCATTTGTAAAACACAGAGTTCTATAATTTCTAGACAATTTATATTTAATTTAAGAAAATGCTAGTTCAGTCATAATCTTTATTTTAATATGTTATCTGCATTTGAAAAAAAGTTTTCATAGGCCTTTTATACCATAAGGAAGATTAACCCTTTTGTCTGTGTTAAGTGTTACCATTGTTTCATCTACTTGGCTGATGAGTATATTATACATAGACAATGTCACAATGATCATAAGTATACAGTTTAATTAATGCTGGCAATTACATATACACTTATAATCATCACACAAATAAAAATATAAAGTCCCTTGGTTCATCCCCAAACCCACACCACACACACACACACACACTTTTTATTATTATCTCTCATTTTTTTGACAGAGGGTGACTGTATAGTCAGAGTTTACTTCTATCTTCTAATCTTCTTGTCAGGTCCTTGGGTGCTAGGATTATAGGTGTGTGTCATGATACCAAGCTCTCTTTAACAACATACAGACAAAAACACCTGGAATCTGAGCAGACTGGTATACACTCATAATCTAAATAAAAGATTCCTGAGCCATGAAGATCGAGGGCTGGCACAAGTCTAGCCTGCTTATATAGTAAGACTGTATCTCATAAAACCAAATAGTAATATATAAAATTAAATAAATGACATAAAATATAGTAACATAGAAATTTCTAGAGCCCTCCTTGTACTTAGATACTTGTATCCAAATGTAATGACACATGTAAGCATGTTCGAGCATGCAATATGAGATCTTATAACAAACTCCACTAATAAAAGTTTTCAAGTATATTTACATATAAATAAATATGTTTTATTATTTTCTCTAAATATGGAGCAGGGCAGATAGCTCAGCTGCTAAAATCTGGCTCATAGTGCCTACAACAAATAGTTCACAACCAGCTGTAATTTTAGTTCCAGGAGATAAGTGGTATTCTTAGGGAGTCTATGGGTAATCATGCGTATGTGGCATAGATGAACACACAAAAATAAAAATAATATGACACCCTTTCATGATAAAAGTCCTGGAGAGATTAGTGACACAAGAGACATACATTAGCATATTAAAAGCAGTTTGTGCCAAGACCATAGTCACATAAATTTAAATGATGAGGAACTCAAAGAAATTCTACTAATATCAGGAAAAATACTAGGTTGTCTACTATTTCCATGCCTATTTAATATAGTACTTGAAATCTTAGTTAAAGCAACAAGACAACTGAAGGAGATCAATGGGACACAAATTGTAAGGGAAGTAGTCAAAGAATCTTTATTTGTAGATGATATGATAGTATACATTAAATGGCCCTAAAAATTCCACCTGGAAACTCCTACATCTGATAAACACTTTCAGCAAAATATATGAATAAAAAATTAACTCACAAAAGTCTGTAACCCTCCTATATACAAACAGCAAATGGTTTGAAATGAAATCAGAGAAATAACCTCATTCAAAATAGCCTCAAACAATATAAATATCCTGGGGGAACTCTAACCTAGCAAGTGAAAAACTTGCATGATAAAGCAAAGAAAACCAGCCTACAAACCACAATCCCAGAGAACCTAGACAAGAATGAGGCCCTAAGAGAGACAGACATGGATCTAATCTACATAGGAAGTAGTCAAAGGCAAGATCTCCTGAGTAAATTGCCAGCATGGGGACCATGGAAGAGGGTTAAAGGGGAGGAGAGAGGCGGGGGGGAGCAGAGAAAAATGTAGAGCTCAACAAAATTAATAAAAAAATCAAGTCATTGAAGAAATAAATTAAAGAAGATATCAGAAGATAAAAAGACCTCCCATGATCATGGATTTGTAGGAATAACAGTAAAAATGGCCATGCTACCAAAAGTAATCTACATATTCAACAAAATCCCCAACAAAATTCCAACAGAATTTTTTACAGACATTGAAACAAAGAAAAACAGTATAGCTAAAATAACCTTGAATAATAGGAGAACTGCTAAAGGTGTCACCATCTATAAGTGGATTTTTCTGTTCCTTCTACCAGCTCACAAATCATGACATGGAGACTTATTATTAATTTTGAAAGCATGACTGATAGCTTAGGCTTGTTTTTAACTAGCTCGTATATGCTAAATTAACCCATATTTTTAGTAATTACCTCTACCTCATCTTACCTCATCCTGTCCCTCCAGTTTATTCCACATCTGACGGGCTTCCCCTCCCTTTTTCCTCCCACCATCCTCTGTGCCTGGAAATCCTGCCTAGCTATTGACCTCTTTATTAAACCAATCTGAATGACACATATTCACAGTGTACTAAAGATTATTCTGCAACATTTCCCCATTTTGTCTACATTAAAACGAAAGTGTTAAAAACAGTAAAACTATGAACAATAATAACTATCAGAAAGGAATTACATTTACAATGTCTAGTCCATTTTCATTTGGCATATTTAGAGAAAATACTCCATTATTGATTCTATCTTGATGAATATGGAAATACCTAATTTACCTTCTATCACAACTAAGGAAATCTATAACTATCTAGTCTCTAACCTCATGAAAAACCACAAAAACGGTATAATAATACCTTAGGAAATAGGAGGTACAGAGTAATCAACTTTCCAAACCAAAAGAAAGAAAAGAAAAAGTTGTCTGCCTGGACAGTCACCCAAGTTTGTTTCCTCTGCAACATAGGGGCAACCATCTTCAGCATACAGGCCTAGAATATTTGATAGAATTTTTTAGTTAAACAGGAATTTTTGAAGGACTGTTCTACTCTGTTTTGCCAAAATTTAGCCTTTGATTTTCTTTGTGTCCTGCTGGTTCAGTTTAAACTGTCAGCAGTTGAGGCTAGAGCAGTTTCTTTCCCAGCATCTAAATTTTGCCACAAAGAAATCAAATTCCATAAGAAGTGTAGGCAGAGACTGCTCGTTCATTTCCCAGATACCCAAACCCAAATCAATACATTAATAATACATTAATTAATATATTAATTACACCACTGTTTGGTGATTAGCCTAGGCATATTTTTAGCCAACTCTTACATCTTAAATTAACCCATTTCTATTGATCTGTGTATCACCAAGAGGCTGTGGCCTACTGGTAAGGTTGTGGCTGTTAACTGGCATCTTTCTCTCTCAGCATGTATATGGCTTCTCCCTGACTTGACTTACTATCTCTGTATATCTCTGTTCAGATTGCCAGCCTGGATTTACTCTAATAAGCCATTGGCCTAAACAGCCTTTTTAATGACCAATGGTAATAAAACATATTCACAGCATACAGAGGGGAATCCCACATCATTTTCACTTATCTGTCTAAATAAAAAGAAAGGTTTTAACTTTAACATAGTAAATTTACATATAACAAAACAGGTATCAAGCAAGAAATGCAGTTATAATATTTAAATTTACTTTATCTTTTATCATAACTAAGGAAAACTATAATTATAACTATCTATTCTTCAACTTCATCAAAAACCCCAGACAGGGCCAATAGTGTAGGCAATTTTTAGCTAATTCTCCCATCTTAAATTAACCCATTTCTATTAATCTATGTATTGCCATGATGCTGTGGCTTACCAGTAAAGTTCTGGCTGGAGCCTGGTATCTTTCTCCTTTAGCAGCTACATGGTATCTCCCTGACTCTGCCTACTTTATCTCTATATTTCTGTTCGGATTTTCCACCTGGCAACACTCTACTAAGCCATTGGCCAAAGCAGTTTCTTTAATAACCAATCGTAATAAAACATATTCCCAGCATACAAAGGGAAATCCCATATAAAAGGAGATTCTTCAATGCACATCATCTTTTCTGAAGTGGATTAGTGTTGCCTGGAGCAGACATGTCTTATTGTTATAAAAAAGACTTATGTTATTAATATATCTGCCGATCTAAAATATATCTCTATTTGACCTTGAAAACATACCTAGCATGAGTACAAGTTTGATTGTTACAGATGACTAACAATTAACCTGCATTTTTTATCATCCTAAATAGTGTGTAATAATAACTTTCAAGAACTATAAATTTACATTATATTGTTAAGTGAATTTCATAGGTACAATACCTTAATCAAGTGTAGAAACATATATATATAGCATAGCAAAAATAATCTTAAATTTGTATCACTATATAAAATCCATACCAATGAAAAATATTTAAGACTAGCAGTTGCTTTTTGAATGAAAAATAGATTCAATAATCTACTTTCTTATCCCATCATTTCTATACTCCCCATTTTCTTTTCAGAATGACATCCCTTATTCTAATCTCCATTGTTTAGCTTTTATCCTGACCAGTTTCAATAGCAACTCATAATCAACCCCCCTAAATGATGACAAATATCCATAACTACTGAATGACCAAAAGCCATCCACCTCACCTTTTGGTAATGTGGATATCATGTTCTTTAGATTGCTTCCTGTTGTCTGGTGATGGGTGGTAGCATCTCTAGGGGACCCCAAGAAAATTTAGATAATGCTCAAGTCATGAGAGAGCTAGCTGTGTCACTTATTGTCCAGCCTCTGTGCAGTGGGAAAGTGTAAGGCTTATTGAAGTCTGGCTGGAGTAGTCTTTGATACTGGACCATCTAAGCCAGCAGCCACTTAGAGGCTGTTCTAGATGCAGAGTTCTGAGGAAACTGTAACAGAGGCAGTCTGGGATGCTGCATCACCTGGGCCATCTGGTTTCATTGGTGTCTGGTCCCTTTGTTCTAAAAACATATACTTTCAAAGGTAACACACATATCTCATTAACATAATTATAGACTGTGCATTGTACATAAGCCAGCTGAACATTTTGTTGTTGTTGTTTGTTTGTTTGTTTTATGTTTGAGCAGGCAAAATGCATGCCACCTGTCTTTTAATTTATCTAGGTTTATTTCTTAAAGTCTGTAGTCAGGGATTTCTAGGCCCTCCCCAAATCAAACCTGATCCTGTTTAACCTTGAATTAACCCACAGCCGTTTATTTTTTGTGGAAACAAAAGCATACCCTCTTCTCTAATGCAGCATTTTTTGACTTCCATTTTGGAGTTAAAATATTTTTAAAATATATAGGTTGATTTAATTCAGCAGTTTTGTAATTCAGTGCCTCTCAGCACCTATTGCTTGTTCATCAGCAATGAAAAAATTCAAAGACAACACAGTAGCATTCAGGATCCAGACTCCCTGTGTATTTCCCCTTTCTACATAGCTTATTATTTTTTTATTACTTTACTATTTCTTTAAAGACTTTATTATTTTTAAACTTTTAAAAATTTTATCTATGCCCTTTTTCTTTTCTTTTTCTCTCTTATGCACATTGTTAAATACACTGTGACCTATTTAGAGGATTTTTTTTCTGTCTGAACCTGCTTTACTGCATATCTGTAACCTTTTCAGTCTGCGTGAGCAAAATCTTAAACCGGCACACAGCTTAGTTCATGGTGTGCTGGTGCCTGGCTCTACTTCCCACCAAATGTGCGTATAGTGCCCCTTCATAGAGGGGGTCAGTCCTGGAGTCATAAAGATGAATAGAGTTTATGGTAATATTGGTGATTTTATGTCTGGAGAAGGGGCCACGTGGTGGGTGAAACTGACATGAGCTAGTGGGTTTGGTTGTGCCTATTCATGGATAGATGAAGTAATGACTTGAATCCAGGGGGCCTATGATGAGGCGAGGTTTGGAAAGTGTACAGGAAGTCAGATGGGATTGTGGTCCTTGGACAGGTGGCTTTGACAACATTTCTATAAGACTAGAGGGGTTTGGAGTGGGAGAAATCTACTATCTTGTCCTTTCGTGTGTGTGTGTGTGTGTGTGTATGTGTAGAGATGTGGCTTGGGTGTGTGGGCTTCTTCCCTTGTTTGTGTGTCTGATGTGAGATTCCATTTTGTCATGGGCTAATACAGAAACTGCATTGCCAGAGCTATTCAGAGAAGTACTGAGAATGTGGCTGGGCTTCATTCTGGCAGATTTAACAGGGAAAACTATGTGTGCAATGTGTGCATCTGGAGCTAGATCAGGGTGTATAGGATGCCATGGGCAGGCTTGGTTCTGGGTGGATTTATCAGAAAATGCCAGTGCACAAGATGTGCTTTCAGAGCAAGGTCTGGGAATGTGTAGAATACACAGCTCAGCTTGGTTCTACTGTTTCATAGGTCTAAATTATACAAATATAATATTTATTTTTATGATTATAGCTTATTTAATTAAGTATAATAATCTTCAATTTCATAAATTTTCCTGCAAATGACACCATTTCATTCTTTGTTATGACCAAATAAAAGTCAGTATAGTGGGGAATATATGCCACATTTTCTTTGTCTATTGATGTGTTGAAAGGTACCTAACCTAAGTCCATAATTTGGACTTTATAGTACTGCTGAAAGAATGCAAGTTCATGAATATATAAGATTGTTTTCAAATATATACCTAGGAATGGGATAGCTATGTATGGAAGTACTATTTTTATTTCATTTCTTTGAGCAATCTCTATACTGATCTCCATAGTGACTAGATTTATTTGTATTCCCATGAACAATCTTAAAGAATTCATTTTTCATATACCATTTCCAGGAGTTATTGTTTCTTCTTGTCTTGATAATAGCCATTCTGACTGATGGAACCCCAGCAGAGTTTAATTGCATCTCTTTGACAGCAAAAAAAATGTTGAACAGATTTTCGTTTTCTAGTTGTTCTTTTCATATGTATGACATCTATTCAGTTTATTAATTTATTTATTGACTGGATCATTTGTTCTTTTGATGCATGATAACTTGAGCTTTTATATAGTCTAGATAAGGATAAGCTGAGTACCTGACAAAGAATTTACTCTAATATGTAGGCTCTCTCATTCTATTCAGTCTTTCATTTGCTGTACAGAAGCTTTTAAATTTGAGGAAATCACATTCACTTATACTTGCTATTATTTCCTGAGCTAGTGGAGTCCAAGTCAGAAGGTTATTCCTAGTGCATCAATTTTAACTGTACTATACTTTTTTGAGTTATCATTGAATTCAACTGTAACGGCTTCTGGCCAAGGTTATCCACTCCTTAATTCTTAATTCTCTTCAAACTTTGGTTATATATAAAAAACTACTAGCAAATTTATTATTATCTGGATATCCAGGTAGTTTCCATTTAGGCTATCCTAAATGAGTGTGTTGTGGTTATTCATGAACCTGATTTGTAGATATTCATTTCATTTATCTTAAGCATATACTTGATACTGTGACTACCTTATCATCCAGAAACTTAATACTAGAAATTTGAGAAACTTACAATGCAGCCTGCTTTCCTATAAGGCTACATCATTCTATATTCCTATCACTAATATATGAATGTTCTGATTCCTCTGTTCCATACCCAATACACATTATTGACTCTGGATTATTATTTCAACCTTAATGTGTACAAAAGAGTCAAACTATAGTTTTGATTGTATTCCTCTGATGACTAAAAATTTTGAGCATGTTTTCATGTGCTCATAGAGTACAATAGAGTGCATTGTTGTATACTGGAGTACCAAAGTGTTCTCTAGGAACAGTAGAAAAGAACAGCCAGAAAGTGCAGATAGTGTTTTATTTACAGATAGAATATTCAGGAAATTTCAGTCAATTGTAAATGTATAACGTCATAATATTATATTTATGTAAATCAGAATCAGTGGCAAAAAGAGTCTCTACTAGTAAAATAATGTATGCTGAATCCAGAAGGTATAAGACAACCTTTCAAGCTACTAGCAGTGCCTTATACCTTGACCTCTAGATGACAGTATGAGGTAGGCATGTGTAATGTGGTGTACCTGAGTGATGCACCTAGATCTGAGCATCCCACTGCATGCACATTAGACTGTAACACAGTTTTTGAGAATTTTACAAGTAAAAGATTGTGTATGCCCAAAAATGTGAGTGTATTTCTACTTTGTCTGAAGGTCAGAGACTTTTAGCTTGCTCAAAGTTGTTGACAAGTATGGCTACACATCCTGACCTAGGGTGTAGCTACTTGGTCTTTTGACATTAAGATGGCCCATACAGGAAGATCCATTATACCCTGACCAATGGTCAGGATATTCAAGAATACTTCTGCTTCTTTTTTGAAATTAGGAGGTTTGCCCTTGGGAGTGGCTGCCTTCAGGATAGGGTGGGTTCATTTTCTAAACAACAGAATGATTTTCTCATGGATTAATGACTTGATGAAGCAAAGTATTGAAGTAAGTAACTTTTAAAATTGTCTTTTATATCATATTAAAGCAGCCTAATGTCTTCTTCCCCTTATTGTATTGGGGTATAAAAGTGTGTGGAAAATTAAACATGGGCAGATTTCAATATTCACTGAAATTCCCTCCCGGTACTCTCTTATGTTTTCTGCTTTATTATTTTCATTCATATATTCATCTTCATTCTCTTTACTATTTTTCTAATCCCCATGCCCCTACCCTGGTGAGTGGTATTTTTATTGAAGTTGGTCTCCAAAAAATGGCACCCAAAATGGGCTAAAACTCATGACCCTGAGATTAAGAGTCCCACACTCTACTGATTGATCTAGGGTCTCTAACAAAAGATAAAGCAATGAAAAATTCCCTTAGGTCAAACAACACAAGGGTGATAGGAATATAAATATATAATGATATATTGGGTAAAATTTTCAAGGAAATAAAGATAAAGGCCAGTTTAGGCACCCTCTCCTCTGCTGCCTGAGGACCTAGCAGGGGACAGCTTCACTAACCGCACATCAGAGAAAAGGTCTGATCTCCAAAATATATAAAGAACTCAAGAAACTAGACATTAAAATTCTAAATAACCCAATTAAAAAATGGGGTAATGATCTGAACAGAGAATTCTTAACAGAAGAAGTTCAAATGGCCAAAAGATACTTAAGGTTGTGTTCAACTTCCTTAGTGATCAGGGAAATGTAAATTAAAACAACTTTGAGATACCATCTTACACCTGTCAGAATGGCTAAAATCAAAAACACCAACGTTAGACTATGCTGGAGAGGATGTGGAGTAAGGGGAACACTCATCCATTGCTGGTGGGAATGCAAACTTGTGCAACCATTTTGGAAATCGGTGTGGTGGTTTCTCAGGAAATTGGGAATCAACCTACCTCAGGATCCAGCAATACCACTCTTGGGAATATACCCAAGAGATGCCCAACCATACTACAAAAGCATTTGTTCAACTATGTTCATAGCAGCATTATTTGTAGTAGCCAGAACCTGGAAACAACCTAGGTGCCCCTCAGTGGAAGAATGGATAAAGAAAATGTGGAATATTTACACATTAGAATACTACTCAGCGGTAAAAAACAATGACATCTTGAATTTTGCATGCAAATGGATGGAAATGGAAAACACTATCCTTAATGAGATAACCCAGACCCAAAAAGATGAATATGGTATGTACTTACTCAGTAGTGGACTCTAGCCATAAACAAAGGACATTAAGCCTATAGTTCACAAGCCTAGAGAAGCCAAATAGCAAGGTGACCCCAAAGAAAAATATATTTAGATCCTCCTGGAAATTGGAAGCAAACAAGATAGCTGGGCAAAAGTTGGGAGCACGGGGTGAGGGTATGGATGAGGGTGGGGCTGGGGGAGGGGGAGACGTTGAAGAAGAAGGGAGAAGGGAAGGACTGGGGAGAGCTTGGGGGAGTGGGAGGGTGGAGATGGTGGAAGGGCAGATGTTTGAGCATGGAAGAAGATATCTACATTAAGGGAGCCATTTTAGGGTTGGCAGGAGACTTGGCTCTAGGGGGGATCCCAGGTGCATGTGATTTTCTACAGAAGGATAGGTCAGAAGGAGAAGATGATATAGCAAAGGCTAAGTAGAGTTATAAAGAGCTTCAGCTCCTTCTTGAGAGCTCAGGTGCAGGGATCAACCAGAATTGCCCTAACAGAAAGTCAACGTAAGCACAATTTTAAACCCTTACATGAGTCCATCCTCTAATCCTGCCAGATGAAATGAATGATAAAAATTCCCTCTGACAAAATCTCATCAGCCTCTTCTGAAGGCTGCTTCCAAGGCCCAAATTTTTACATTGTTTGTTCAATTTTATGTTGTTCAAATTTAGAAAGCCTTTCGATTTAGTCAGCTTCTATCATTGTTATGTTCTTTTTCTTCTGTATTTTACTAGTGTCCATAACTATGTAAAATGATGGATTTCATTATGATACCTACATATATGCAAATCATGTTCATTCCTCATTACCTTCTGGCCCCAGTTTACAATTCATGCTATTATTTTCCTTTCCAAATAATCTCCATTCTTTAAGGGAGATTATAGACTTAAGGGAGATACAAGCACAAACACACACACACACTCACACACACTAGCACACACATAGATATTTCAAAATAATCCCATAGTTTTGTTCATTATCTGTTGGAAGATATCTAGGTTGATTGCATGACTTGTGAATAGAACAGCAATAAGCATATGTGTGTAATTATCTGTGTATTATGATGACATATTTTTGGGGGGTATATATCTAGGCATGGAATGGCTTGATAATTGTAATGAGATAGTTTTTATCTCTTTACCTTTTAGTGTTTAGAGATACTGGTTTCCACAGTGGCTACACTGATTTCAGCTAGGAGTGTATAGGAGTTCTGTTCATATGTCTACTTTGATAGCTGAAAATTATCAACATCAAATCAGATTTCTCCACTTTGACCATCCACCAGATCACCAGATGATGTCCAATTATACTGGCTTTCAGCAAGAAACTTGGTAAATTACTTTAAACAGAATTGTCCCTAGCCCTTATTTTTTCCCTTAGTTATTTTCTACCCACTGTCCCACACCCTGGTTCTTTCACTATGAATTTGTGTTTTCTCTTGCTTGATCTTAGAATTCAGCCTATTTCTTTCTCCCATAGTGAAGCTTCACTGCGATGTTGACAACACATTCCCAATATGGCCCGTTGGTCCTGAAACAATTCTTATTCTTTCTTACCAGATATTTCAAAAATAAAATTTAATTTTTCCTTTCTTATTTATATTCTCCTTCTCCCACTCCTCCTCATTTCCTTCTACTGTTCCCATCCTCTTTATTCCCCTCTTTCAGCCTTTCTTTTATTATTTTGTGATTCTGAGGATTGAACCCAGGACCTAGAGCACCGAAGATAGACACTCTAACACTGAGCTACAAGCCAGCCAAATAAAGTTTTCTTGAATGGTGTTTAACATGTAAACACTTAAGAGAATGGATAACAGTATACTGATAATATTTGTCCTCGGGAACTAGAAATATAGATACAGACCAGATAAAGAGAACACAGGAAGGGGTGCCAGTGCTATCTTTCTTAATTCTAATCTGTCCATGTTTACTCATGGTAAGTATCTACCTGATTTTGTGTTTAACAGCTGATTATATTGTAATAACATTTTGGAACTTTTCATCTCATAGTATCATTGTTTTAAAATCATATAATCATATAATCAAGGGTACACCCCTAAATGGAGAGAGTGAGAGGTATTTAATGGCTGTTGAGAAGGCATCATCAATATTCTTCAGAGATGAGCCCTCTGATAAAATAAAGGACTATCCCATGAAGATAGTCCTAAAAAGAAATACACATGATCAACATTAGATGGGCTGAGCAAATTGTATTTATATATATACACACATACATGTACATATATTTGTAAGACTAATAATTAAAGAAGCAGCCATGAATTCAAAATGGAATTGGAGTGGCACAGGAGGAATTTGTTGGGCAAAAACAGAGGCAGAAGTTATGTAAAAATAGTACTCATAGAGGAAATTTTCAAAAATAATTTAAATACTTTTTAATTGATATACCTCAAGACTCAGCCATACCACTCTTGGGAATATACCCAATGGGTGCTTCATCCTACCATAAGGACACTTGCTCAACTATGTTCATAGCAGCTTTATTTGTTATAGCCAGAAACTGGAAACTACCTATGTCCTTCAATAGAAGAATGGATAAAGAAAATGTGGTACATTTACACAATGGAGTACTACTCATATTTTTTTTTTTAAAAAAAAGATATCATGAAATTTTAGACAAATGGATGGAGGGGAAAAAAAGCATCATTCTCAGTGAGGTAGCTCAGACACAGAAAGATAAGCATGGAATGTACTCACATATAAGTAGATACTGGCTGTAAAGTAAAGGATAACCGTAATCAACAGACCTAAAGAAGCTAAGTAACAAAGATGACTCTGGGGGTGGGGCACATGAATCTCTCTGGGAAGGGAAAACAGAATAGATTTTGTTGGTGAACTGGGGGCAAGTAAGGACAGGAATAGAAGGGATCAGATTGCAGAGGAGGGATGGAGGAAGAGAGCACAGGGAAAGATGACTGGAATTGGAGGTCTTTTAAGGGACAATGTCAAAACTTGCTGAAGTAGAAACACCCTGGAATCTGAAAGTGACCACAGTGAGGACACCTAGTAATGAGAGATATGGGGTCTGTACCGTCTATCATCTATATTCTATAACCAGTAAAGGCTTCCAGTGGAGCTACTGAGAAAACAACAAAACCGCAAACCTTGGACCTACAATCTGTCCTGCCTATAAGATGTGCTGGAATAGTGGCAGAAAACTTGTGTGAGTGGCCAGAGTTGCCTCATTTGATGCCCACACCACTAGAGGGAGCCCATGCTGGACATTGCATGGATGACCAGAACCTGAGACTTCACAGCTCAGAGATCTAGGGTAGAACCAAACAGGACTGGAAAAATAATATCAACAAAATGATTCCTAATGATAATCTATACTATTCCTCGATCAGTGCTTAGTCCAGTCATTTTAGAGTGGGATAGCGGTGTGGGCCCAGGCCATGTGGGTGCCAATTTGTAAACTGAGAATGTTCTTTTGTTTCCTGGCCACCAGGGCCGAAATAATCACATAAAATCTATATTAATTACCACATTGCTTGACCCAGAGCTCAGGTGTATTTCTAGCTAGCTCTTACATCTTAAATTAAACCATTTCTATTAATCCGTGTATTGCCATGAGGCTGTGGCTGACCAGTAAGGTTCTAGCATCTTTCTCATATGGCAGCTACATGGCGTCTGCCTGGCTCTGCCTTCTTTCTCCCTGCATTCAATTTAGTTTTCCTGCCTACCTATATTCTTTCTTGCTATAGGCCAAAACAGCTTCTTTATAAACCAATGGTAATAAAACATATTCATAGCATACAGAGGGGAATCTCATATCATCGGGCAGCTGATGGGAGCAGATGCAGAGACCAATGGCCACACATTAGGCAGAAAGAGAGAGAGAGAAAGAGAGAGAGAGAGAGAGAGAGAGAGAGAGAGAGCACCCAGGTTGAAGGATTCCAATGGGTCGCTCTACTTGGAATTTGGGGACCCCACAAAAGATTCAGGAATTATGGGAGCCAGAGGGGTTGAGAATAGGACTCATGGAGTCTCCCAGATACCAGAGGCTGAAATGACAATTGCAGAGCCTGCATGAGTCCGCTCTGAATCCTCTGTATATATATTATGGTTGTTGGTTTGGTGTTTGTGGGTAGAGGGACTCCTGACAGCAGGAGGGACTCTTTTGCCTGCTCTTGGATTGCCTCGCCCAGCCTTGATGTGAGAGTTTGTGCCTGGTCTTATTGTATCTTGCTGTCCATTTCTCAGTTGATGTTTCTGGAAGGCCTGCTCTTTTCTGGGGATAGACAGGGTGGTGGTGTACCTGGGGGAGAGGGGAGGAAGAGGGCGAACAGGGATGAGTGGCAGGAGGGGAGCTGCAGTTGAGGTGTATTGTATGAAATAAGAACAAAAACAATAAAAATTATTTATTATTTTTGTTTAATTCATTTTTAAATTGCATTCGCAGTAAGCAATAATGTATTCAAAACCAAGACATTTAGGGTTATTTTTATCTAATACATATAGACATTCACAGTCTGTGTGTGTGTATGTGAAGATAAGCTTCAAGAAATCAATATACACGCATGAATACATAATCTAAAACTTGTATAGCTGTAATATACAGAGCCTCTTTCCAACCTCTTTCTATCCACAAAGAGATACACACGTACCTTTACTTGAGGAGCACTGGATTAAAGTATGACAAATAGTATATGTCTATTAAAAGGTTGCCTTTATTTGTTTTTCTTACATTAGTCTCGTGAAACTAAATCTTTGCATTAAGATACAGTATTTACAAGGTCATACCTTTATACAACCATACAGATGTATTATGTATACATATATGTGCTGGCTAGATTTGTGTCAGCTCGTCACCAACTAAAGTCATCTGAGAGGAAGAACCTCAGCTGAGAAATTGCCTCCAATAAATTGGACTGTGAGACAGCCTGTAGAACACTTTTCTTAATTAGTGATTGATGGGGGAGGGCCCAGCCATTGTGGGTGGTGCCACCATGGACTGGTGTCCTTGGGTTCTATAAGAAAGCAGGCTGAGCAAGCCACAAGGAGCAAGTAGTACCCTCCCACACCCTCTGAATAAGCTCATGCCTCTGGGTCCCTGCACTGCTTGAATTCCTGTTCTGGAATTCAGTGATAAGCTATAATGTGGAAGACTAGTGAACTCTTTCCTGTCCAGCTTGCTTTTTGGTCATGATGTTTCATCACAGCAATACAAACTAAGACAGTGTATATGCATAAATATGTAAATTGAACTGTATATGTGTTATGGTATGGGAAAACACTATGGGATATCATCATAGTTAAGTATATCTCTCTTTTACTTCAAGACCTTCAGGAAATAGTATACTAGAAAGATAAATTTTAATATGTAAGGTGAGCAGACTATGGATCCTTCCCAAGATTATATGCTGATGTATATCTTAGAGGGAGCAGGATATGAGCATTAGGTAAAATAAGGATTAGAGGGTTTTAAAAAGTGTCCATAATTTCAAATCAAGTTTTAAAATCCAATATGACTACTTTCCAAATTTCAGTGATTAAGACAGCTTTTATTGTGCTTGCTGAGCTATTAGAAAGGAGTCAACATGATCACCATTGCTTTTATTTCATAGTTTCTAATTGGATTTGTGTTGTGATTTTTACCATCAACAGTCATGCAGATAACTTCTTAAAATGAAATTGGATACTTATAGAGGATAAAAAGAAAAACAAAATCAGAGTTAGTGAAAACAGACTTGTAACTCAATGGAGAAGAACAGAGAACTCACAAAAACAATCCATTGGTTTATGATAAAATAACTGAGGCAAACTGATGGTCAAAGGCAGAGCTTTGTGACAACAATGCCATGCATTCATATTAAATGGAAAATAAACTTTGCACTCACCTGATACTATGTGCAAAATAACTCAAAATATATGACTATCTGAAGTATAAAACAAAATTACAAACTTTATAGAGTGAAATAGGCAAGAAATTGAAATTTAGATAAGCAAAGATGATTAATTGATTCATATATGAAAAGGATGAAACACTGGATGAAAAGCAAAAACATGTGACTGCATTTTTTAAAAAGCCATTTAAAAGAAATAATTAAGAAAACAAAACATCAAGCCACAGAAAGTATATGCTATATATCAGACAAAGGACTTGTATCTAGACTATATAAAACACAGTCAGCAAGAACACACACAACCTAATAAAATTATTGGCAAACATTCTATTAGAAGGTTCACTTTAAAAGATATGCAAATGAACAATAAGCTTATGAAAAGAGGTTCAATATCATTAGTCATCAGGGAAATGCAAAGTAAAGCCACAAAGAGATACAAACACAAACTGCAGAGTATCTTGATTTAACTTGGAGGCTTTTTGCCTGTATTTCAATAGCAGGTCTTTTCAATTTTCAAGGGCAAACGTAAGCAGGAGTTATTAGCAACTCAACCCAACAGGGAAGGGGCATACATAATTTCACTACACCAATTTAAGAAAATGATAACTTTGCAGATGCTATTTTTCATCTCTTTCATAATGAACTTGGGAGGTTCAGGATGCTCAGTTTTAAGTGTCATTTCAGGCTGAGATAATGGGATCCCCTGGGTTTGGCCTTAGTGATGCAGGCTCACTCGCAGGAAACAAATGACACCAACTTGCATTCCTGGCCATTGCACCCATGCCTGAAGATGCTTTTACACAGATGATTCTGGATATGGGGGATTTAAGTGCAGCTGAAAGAATAATTGTCTCAAAGTAAGCAGGATATTTAAATGTTGAGCTGGGAGGCTGAGAGGAGAAAGAGGATGAAGGGTATTACTAAATAAATGTCCTGTTTCTTCTCTTGAAATGGATACATCATCATCTTGGCTGTCACCAGTCACCACTAAATGAGAGTACGTTTGTCATGCTTCATTTAGCAGACTTTCAGGACCGGCTGGGCTGAGTCTGGCCAGGATTATAGACTGTTTAAAGTCTCTAAACCAGAGTTCATAATAAATCCCACCACAAAGCCAGGGCCAGGAGAGAAGGGAGCTGGGTTATTGCAGGGTTTTGTGAAAGGGATAAAGGGATCAACACTTCAGGAGGAAGCCCAGGAAAGGAAAGAAGAAAGGCAGACATTTTCTCTGGCTTAATCTGCATGGATTTTTTTTTTCTGTGATGCTGTGAATCTTACTAGCTGCAGGCAAATCACCACCTCCACACATACATTCGTCAAGAAAACCTGCAAATGGTAATGTAAATGGTGGGAGACATTTTGTCCTTGAACAAAGAAAGCTTAAACAGGAAGCACAAGGGTTGATGCCAAGTCTTTGCTTTTTGAATCTCGAAGTACATAAGAATTCCTCAACTGATAACACTTTGAATTGTGCTTTTTGACTTTATTTTTTTAAAGTCAACCTTATTCTACTTGCATTTATTTAATTATTCATTCGATTATTCACTCAGTGTGATAGGGAGGGAAGCACATGAGCAGAGTAGATCCAAGAACAACTTGTAAAATTTGGTTCTCTGATCCTGCTGTGTGATTCGCAGAGATTGAGTTTAGGTCTTCAGGAATTACGGCACGTATTTCCACCCACTAAGCTGTCCCACTTCTTTTGTTATGTGATAGAGCAAAAGGAGTTGCTCCTTTCTATGCCCAGTTGGAATGGAATTTTATTCTTTGCTTAGACTACTGAAAACATTATGATATCCTCTGTGCAGACCAGAAGTAGCATGACACAGCTCCCTGTATCAGCTAGGTGATCAAGAGGGGGACACCTGATACTGTGCAGTACATAATATTCAATAAAGCTGCTTTAGCCTATGGCAAGGCAGAATTGAGCAAGGCAGAAAATTCAAGCAGAGATACAGGAGAAGAGGGGAGACTGAGAGCCAGCATCCAGCTGCCCAAGGAACAACATGCCAGCAGACTGTTAATGTCATGGTTATGTGTCGATACATAGATTAATGGAAATGGGTTATTTTAAATGTAAGAGCTAGCTAGTGATAAACCTGAGCCATTGCCAAAGATTTAAAGGTCATATTAAACCTCTGAGTGGTTATTTGGAAACTGGCAGGTGGGAGAGAAACTCTGATTATTCAACTGTGAGGGACTTTTTTTCATAATTAAATCATTTGAAGTAGGAAGACCCACTTGTATTCTCCATCCATGACAAACCTTTATTTCAGATATTTTGAGGTAGGAAGATCCAACTTTAACAAGGACCACACCTTCAGCTGGAAGCTCACATAAAGGACATTAAGAAAATCTCTCTCTCTCTCTCTCTCTCTCTCTCTCTCTCTCTCTCTTTCTCTCTCTGTCTCTCTCTCTGCCTGTTTGCTCTCACTCTCCTAGAAAGTCCTTTACTGGTATTACAGTCTACTTCTTCAGGATTCTGGTTTATACTAAAGGCCAGCTGAGTCGTCCAGCCTCATGAACTGAACAGTTACTGGATTGTCTGAGTTTCATCTCATATGCAGCCATTGTTGGATCAGCTAGACCACAGCTTGTACACCATTCTAATAAATCTCATTTCTATATATACAAAGAGAGATTCATTATATAAATTTTGTTCCTCTAGAGAGCCTTATCTAATACAGCATTTGAGAGTGATCACAAGATAAATCAAAAAGTCTTGTTCTTTTTGTATCCATTCCTATGGAAGCTAAGTTGGATCTCATGAGAACATTAATAGTATTTTCTTAGGACAATTTTGCCAGCTATCTTATTACTCCCCATGAGGCCTCAAATGATACAGAATATGTAACTATCACTATTAGCTATTATTGTCATAACCAATAATCTTACTTTTACACAACTTAGCATCCATTTCCTATTCTTACCTCTCCGCATCCATCGACAATCATCAAATTGTCTTCTTAAAATGTGTATTTTCTTATACTTGAAATTTCATGTAAATGGAAATACAAACTATATGGCCTCTGGGTTCTGGATTCTTTCCTTAGCATTATGTCTTAAATATCTTTACTATTATAGGGTCAAGATTTGATTCATTTTTATAGCTCCAAATTATTCCAGTGAATTCATACATCAGATTCTATTCATTGTTTGTCAGACTTTAGGTGGTTTAGACTTTGTGGATCTTATGAATAAATCTACTATGAACAGTCATGCACAAGTTTTTATGTAGATGTATGCTTTATCTTTGTAGAGTAGATGTCTAGTAGTAGAATCTCTGGGTCACATGATGATGCCATGGTTAATATTTGAAGCACTGGTAATTATTTTTGCAAAATGTTTTTCAATTTAACTTCCAAATAATCCATGCATACAGGCTCTGTCTGTAGTAGTTCTTGTTGTCTGTTTGAACTCCCCGTCTTCTTCAGTAGTTCTTGTTGTCTGTTTGAACTCCCCGTCTTCTTCAGTAGTTCTTGTTGTCTGTTTGAACTTCAATGATTTAGAGACTGTGTGCATATTGTCACTTATCTTTTGGCTTGCATTTTTCTTAAGATGACTAATGCTGGCTGGATATCTTTTCATGTCCTTATTGACTATTTGTACCTCCTTATTAAAACTGGGTCTATCCCACACATTTTAATATGGATTTTCTGTGTACCAGACCTCAGTATGGATGGACCCAAAGAGGACAATATCAACAAACTCCTGCTTTTCAAAAGTTACATTCTAGTACAGTTACAATTTTTAAAAAAATAAACACTTAAATACAAAAGAAAATTGTTTGAGAATGATAAAATACTGCAAAATAAATGGGGGGCATTTCAGTGCCATAGAAAGATGTAAAAGGAAGCCAGAGGTGAGTTTGCTCTGTGCGCAGAGAAGAGGCAGACACTATGACCGGACCATAACCTACATGATGAAAACACATATCAGATATTCACCGGCATACAAGACAAAGGAACCTGTCCTCCAAAATAAGTGTGTAGCAAAAGTCAAGAGAGCCCTCTCCAGCTTAATGATGCGGTTGATGGTTAATTTGGACTTGAGATCTATGTTTATATGAATGATCACATTTCTCAGGGTTACATGGTATTCATTTGGTCTCATTTTGCCTTGATATATTTTGAAATAAAAAGTGTCTTTTGAATTCAAGGTCTACATCACTCTTCTCACAGTTTATTGGCTTAAGTACACATTTATTAAGCATATTTATTTCAAAGCTTATCTTTACCAGTTTATAGTAATGAGACCAAAGGGCAAGAGGTAGTGAAATTTTCTTCTTCATTAATAAGCTAGATGTCACAAAACAAGATCAGGTATTCAACAATGCTAGTAGTAAGTTTCATTTTCCCAATATTGAACTTTCCTTGAAATCATTTTCCAAAGCAAATCTATAAAATATGAGGTGACCGCATTTCCTATTTGCAAACAATGCATAAAACATAAAGTAACAGGCACAATATTCACATTTCAGAAATGCAATTTGGAAAGTACTGCTCTCTTGCTTGTTTTGAAGCCAGCTGCCAGAGGATATGAATAACAAGATCAAAAAATCCAATAAAGGCAATGTGTGCTTGTGGGTAACTCTCCTTCATTGGCGTACAGTTACACTTGGATGATAGGCAGATACCTAAAACCACTGAGTGCATTCCACTGAAATTTAAGTTAAATAAAAATGGACCCTGTTCAGAAATCCAACCTAATGCATCTTGACCTATTTAGCTGAGCATCCGACAAAGCTCCCTTCTTAAAGTTGACACGTCAAATAAGCTGATTTAGAGCAGAAACTTAATTCTCACACTTAACAAAATGCCTCAGGAGCAACTAAACTATGAACAGTGCTGTTATTGATGATTATGAGATCTTGACTTTTAAACAGGTATTTGTTGGATATCAACCTCATAGTAAATGGTATTTACGAAGACTCTAAAATGAGATATGAGACAACACCTTGCTCTTAATATTGAATTCTAATAGAGGAGACAGACAATAAGCAGTTAAACAAGAGAACTGTTGAATGTACTAAATGCTGCAGAGAGCAAAAAGATGGGGTGACATGTACTAGTAGATGTACCTGAGAGCAACAAGGTAAGGTAACTAGGAAGATCCCTGTACTACTGTAAAAATCCAACTTGAACCTTTTAATCCTAGGAAGGAAGACATCTACTGTGGTATTTTGAATCATATTGGCTTAAATTTTGTTACTATTCATGAGTGAGATACAGCTGTGTTGTTCTTTCCTGCTTTCAACTCCAAACACTAACATTACATATATGAAACAAGTTTTCACAGTTTATTGGTGAAAATATTAGTGTTTTAAGACTATGCATATATACGTATATTTAAACAAGGTTTTAATACATTATGCAAAACTTTCATATACTTTAATTTTTCTTCATTTGATTATTCCTAATATTTCACCCAACTTAGCAGCCAAAGCTATCTTGTTTGAATGCTTGAAAATTTTGCTGGTGATACTTTACTAGTGCTGTTTAAGAAGTCACTCTGAAACAGACATCAATCTGTTCTGGTTTGTGTGACTCATGCTTATCAAAGATGAGCTTTGATGCAGGAGAGGTAAAGATGCACATTGAGTCAAAGCTAACCACTATGTTTCCTATCCTCTGTGATCAAGCGGTTGCTTTTAACAAAACTGTGCCCAAACATGAGTCATATTTCAAGTTTTTGCTTTTATCAGCTGTGCTAACATGTCATAAAGAAAAGTAAGTCTCATGACTAAGGTCTAAGTTTAGTTTCAGGGACTACGCCCTGTCTAACATGTTGTCTGCCGAAGGCTCATAGTTCCAACATGGGGCAATGAAGTGACTACTCCCTTGCAGGTGAGATCATAGTCTAAAATTCCACAGTCTCCAACTAAATAGCAATCTTTTAATATATTCAAGACATTGTGGCATATACTGTGGGATGTTAAAAATAGAGCACACGCCATATGAAATGACATACAGAATATACTTAGATATGCTTTTTCATTCACACAAAGTTGCCAGTGAGAGGCAAATTTTCAAAGAATTGAATAAAAATGTTTCAGACATTCAGAAAGAAAAGAAATACTATCTTAAAGCCTACTTCTAATGCAAATATTTATATGTAAAAAGTGAGATACATACTTACTGTCTGTGTCTACTATACATGTCTATAAACTCTCCTGAATGCAAATTTTGCTGAGTGTCAGGTTGAACATTTAATTGTCTTTTCATAGAAGAAATCATCCATGCTTCTTCATCCACATGGTATTCACCATTATGTAATCAACATTAGAGTCTCCACTGGAAGAACCTGTATTCTTCTGTCTGAGAGTGCTGTCAGCCTCAAGACTTCTATTCAGCCTGTGCATGACTCAAAGTAGCATGGAACTAAACTCTTAAGAGATTCTCTCAGCTGTTGATGGTCTGCAACTGACAGAAAAACCCTGTAAGCTGCTTCTTTGATTCATTCATAGTTCCACAGTTGGATGTAGTCCTAGTCACACAGGTGGTACTCTGCTTGTTAGAAAGCCCCCTATTTGTTGCCTCTCCTTCCCTGCCTCATTTCTCCTACCCATGGGCATTGTCAGAACACCCTCTACATTAATGAGCACTCATTTGTGTTAAAACCCTTGTCCCTGGGTCTACCAATGGTGAGTCCCCCCACAAAAATAATCACAAAATGAACTGAAATAACTTAAAATGTGTCAGGATTTATTAGAGATAGAAACATCAGACCAAAGTCAAAATATCTTGAGGATGGCAGTATTTCCCTTAGTATCTGTCTTTGAGCATTTTAATTCGTGCTTAGTTTCTATGTAAAACAGAAGATTCCTTCTCTATAGAACACATCATATGCCTTTTCAAGCAAGAAATACCAAGGTAAGTTTGAATTACCTTAGAAAGATTAGGCATCCCAGTTGAAAGGACTAGAGATAGAATCTCATGTAAACAGTCCATTACTCACCAGAAAACTTGCCTGTAGATTCAGATTATTTTGTTCTCAACACTACTAATCCACAAACATCTAGTGCCAGTTTATTTCATGAAAGACATTATTCTAATTTTTTTGAGATTAAACATTAGATATTGGCCTGCTTCTGCACATATGAGTTAATAACCCAGTTAAGCATTATAAACAGAAGAAGAGGAAAAAAGCTGCATTATAATATTGCCTATAGTGAATGACAAATTAAGAAGCAAAGGAAACTGTTTTCTTTGTATACTCACTTTCCCCGAAATGGTGATTGCTAAGCTCCCTCTAAGATAAATGACGAGATACTGGTTGCAATAGGTGTTTTAAAAAGAGAAGTAAAATGTTTTGTGAATAAACACAAACTACACTTTAAACACAGCCATATGTAAGTTCATCTTCAATACATTACTTTTTTCAAGGGACCTTTATTGTTTTTTGTTTGTTTTGATTTGTTTTTAATACACAGTCTGTACCATTAGGTAACACTTGATGAAACTGGGTCAGGAAACATTTCACCATGAAATGAGAATCATAGATATTTTCTTTGGGGCCAGGAATTGACTCAGGTGTGCTGGAGGGAAATTGGGATTAAAGTCTGGCAGCAGAAGGCCAGAAACTGTCTTGGATTCAGAGATTGAGGGAAGCTTATAAAGAAGGATGTTCATCCATAGCAGAAGCAAGATGTAAAAGGAAACTTCTTTTCTTTTCCGGTCCAAATCTCTCACCCCTGAGTTAATAGGAAAGCACTTCTCTGTAGCCAGGAATATGCAGCATGGGGTCCACGGCCATCATGTGAGCAGCTATGACAGACAAATCAAAGGCAGAGCACTGGCACATCTGGCGCTTTGTGAGGTTTCTGTGCAGATGGAAAATAGTGACCATTCCATCTCTAAAGAAAACCACAAAACAAAGCAAAATAAAGAACTCCAAAAGCCTGATATATCAGAAAACAGAAGTTTAGATAGAGTAGTTTATTACTGAAATTTGCATTGGTCCCATCAAAAAGCAAAATGGCGATTAATCTTCCATATATTTTAAACAAACATGAATGTAAAACTTTCAAATCTGTATACCTCGATGTTTCAATTCACTTTATGTTTTGGATAATATATATGCTACCTTTGAGATGCTGTTTAATTCCCGTTACAGACACTCTTTTAGAACCTTCCTTTCATAGAGTTACTTACATGGCAAATATATGTAAGAGGTAGGTAAATCTTTGATTCACCAGCAATTATCAATGGGATGTTGATATGCAGAAAAGGGATAAGAAACATTTTAAGAACAAGAGGTGGTGGATGGCTTAAAGTAAACACTGTTTTCCAGATACAACAAGGCAGATGTGCTTATAAAATAGCAGACATTAAGACACTATTCAGACAGCATTCACAAGACCTGCATAAACTCAAGCCAGAGGAAATCCATCACAGAGGTGTGGAAGTTGGCATGAGGTCCCACCCTAGCCCAGAAGCTATTTGCAATTCAAAACTGCAGTGAGAGGGAAAATCAAGTTTCTTCAATGAAATGACAGTAGGTATCTACACTCCTAGACAAGCCCCATAGCCAGGGGTAGGCAGCCAGTAAAAACTGGATCCCATAGTTTTGTTGTGTTGTTTGCATCTTTTAACAGAGAGAGAGAGAGAGAGAGAGAGAGAGAGAGAGAGAGAGAGCGAGAGAGAGAGAGAAAATATGAGTCTGATGAGGTCAGGTTATCTGGGAGGCATTGGGTTAGGAGAATGAATATAATCAAATATATTATGTGACATTCTCAAAGAATAAGCAAAAAGATCATTTCTTTTCTACCTAGTGTGGAAAAGCAAAGGGAGAGGGATGAGGCATTAAAAACAAACAACAAAACCAGCACCATTTATAAAAGGACCCAGAAACTGAAGTCAACCATCAACCACAAATAATTGTACATGTTTATGTGCCCGGTGCCAGAACTGCACTCACAGGGACAGTACGGCACATTGAGGTGTCAGGTTTGCCATACCTTGCATCCCTTCCCTCCGTCTCATTCCTCTCTTCTTTCTGGTTTTTCCTTCCTTCTCCATTTTCTCTTGATCTCCCTCTCTCTTTCATTCTCTTTGTACCTTTAATGCTCACATTTTTTTATAATATATTTGCTATCACAGATTCAGACTAATTATAGAAACTGCTCTTATATGTGCTTCATGATTAGGAAATAACAGAACAAAAGTAGTGATTATGCAACACTAATGAAAAAGAAAGAAGGGGAGTGTTTGGGGTAGGGTTAGGAGCAACTAGATTAACACACACTCTAAGACATAGATTGGATGGACATTGGATATGGGGAAAATGACAAAACAATGAAGGAAAAAAAAGGAGAACAATACAGAAAAGTTTAGACCAAGTGAAGTTTAGCAGTAGAGAAGCTAAGGAGGGCAGAAAGGGGAAAAACTATCGCAGGAGCCTTCTGTAATGTAACTTTCATCCACTTTCTCCTACGAGTTTTCATTATGAATAAATCGGGAGAACCCAGAACCAAGCTGGTTAACCAGTAGCCACTGGATGTAGCTCTATGGAATCCAGACCCTCTGGCACAAAGGAAAGATCATTCTTATATTTTCTGGAGCCTCTCAAAGTTGGATTTTCAAGCACCTTACACCCACACATAGAATGCACAATTCACCTCATGTTTGTGCAGTCCTGAGAGCATGCCTACAAGTAACCTTACATAAATTAGGCAGGTTATATTTATATATTTAAGAATGTGTGTGTGTCTACAAATAATGACAAATGAGCTAAAATTTGAAAGACAGCAAGGAAGTGTGTACAAGAGGACTTGGGGGAAGTAAATGGAGAAGGGAATGGTGTAATTGTATTATAATTTTGAAGAATAAAGAATAATTTTTAAAAATGTACAATTCCATGGTTGACACAAAAGTACTCAATCTTCACAAAATTAAATTTCATAACCTTGACAGAAAAAATAAAACAGGGTTTATCAACAAAACACTCTTGACTAGAGCAAGGAGCTTGATGAAAAGACACTTTTTCTAACAATAACAAAATGATAGCTGTCTCTGAACTCCATCAACATATAAGTCAAATTTGGCCTTGGTAACATTTCTTTTCTATCTAAGTGTTCTAGCTGTTGTTTGTTTGTTTGAATTCATGCTTGCCCATGAATTGAACAGTTCTCAGTAACATTAAAAAGGAAAAAGGCCCTTGGAATGTGGGTGACAGTTGTGTGGCTTGGTCTATTTGTGGGACCCCTGGTAGAGGGACCAGGATTTAACTCTTGTGCAAGAACTGTCTGTTTGGAGCCCATTCCTTTGGTGTAATACCTCCATCAGCCTTGATGCAGTGGGGACAGACTTGGTCCTGCCTCAACTGCAGGCCTCAAGCTTAGTGGGCTCTCCATGGGAGGCCTAACCCTCTCTGAGGAGAGTCTTGGAGTTGTGGGGAAGGTGAGAGGGAGCAGGAGGAGAGGAGAAAAGAACTGTGGTTGATATGTAAAATGATTTTAAATAAAAGAGTTTGCAAAAAAACCCAGAAAACTGGAATATCCATCTCTACTTTTATCTTGACAAAGTAACAAACAGGAAACGCAGGTCAGTAATCCACACACTGATTTTAAAGCCACATGTATTTTGGCTTCTTGCAGACTAGGACATTTTCAACATTTTTACAGGTTGATGATGCATTTAACATTCTGAGCCAGGTAGAATCCCCACTCCAGTAACCACTTAAAATCCAGACATGCTAGAGTCCCTGATGTAGAGGCAAAAAGATTTCTGCAGACAGTGGCCTCTTCGTTGTCCTCATTTCTACTTGTTGCTATTCAGCATAGAGTCATTCGGATAATACCTGCTGTCTTCAGAACTGTGGCAGGCACAGTTCTATTTCTTCATTAAATATGCTATTTAGTGAGGTACGGTCAGAATATGAAATTCAGATTCTCACACTAAATAAGTTATTGAGACTGATACATGATAAATGAAATCCATGGGGAGCAAAGCAACCTGTGTTCCTAACTATTAACAGCTAATAATATGAAGTCAGAGATGGCTGTGTTCATCCAATTTCCAAACTGTTTCAAACAATATTAATGAAGGTATTCAGAGGGCTAGAGATAAAGCTAGTAGTAAAGCACTTGCCTAGTGTTTGTAAGGCCTCTGGATTAAACTCTTAAGCTTATTTTTTTTCTAATTAAAATTTTCCATCCTTTTAACTTCTCCCTCATTTATCAACTTCCCCCTCAAGATTCAGCTCCTGGTTAAAACCATTTCAATTTTTTTGTGTTTTTAGTGTCTATGTATAAGTGGCAATAGATTATTGCCATTTTGAGCCTGATTTATTTCAGTTACTAAAATGCTACCCACTCTTCTTCACCCATGCTATTGCAAATGACAGAATTTGCTTATTTTTGAAAGTAGGAATATTTTCTGCATATCAATTTCCTTATTCACTCACCCACTTAGACAGGTTTACATTGATCCCATAGTTCTAATTTCCTTATGTTACAATAATAAAGCACTCTGATTAGGCATTCCTTGGGGGAGGGAAGGGTAGACATGGCTTACACTTTTGGTCTAGTCCATCTTTGAGAGAAATCAAGGTGGAAACCCAAGCAGAAACCATGGACGTATGTGGCTGCTGTCTTCCCTCTCACACCATCACAGGTTCATGCTCAGATTCTTATTTAGCCCAGGCCCTCCTGCCTGGGAATGGTAACACCACAGTGGGCTGAACCTTTCAACGTTAATAATCAATGAAGACAATCTTTCACAGGTAGAGTTACAGGCCAGGCTGAGATGGAAAATTACCAGTTGAGACTCTCCCGCTTCATGCTAGGCTGTGACACATGGGCAGCTGAAGTTAACTAAGACACGTTTTAGTCGTGGATAATGCATTAGTGAACAGGGAAATGTAGATACCTCTTCAGCACACTTAGTTCACTTATTTCGGATATTTGCCCAGGTGTGGGAATGCTGGATCATATAGAATTTCTGTTTGTACTGTTTGGTGAACCTCGCACTTTTTCTATAATATCTGTAGAAACTTGCACTCCCAGAAAGAATAATGGTGTCCTCTTCTCCATATCCTTATCTTTATTCATTTTAATTGTAGACATCCTTAGGTATGAGTAACAGCTCATCATAGCTTTAATTTGTTTTTCTAATAATTAGTGATGAATACTTTTTTTCTTTACCTTATGGTGACCTAAGTAACTTCTTATGAAAAATGTCTATCCAGACCATTTCTCCATTTTAAAATGAGGTGATTTCCTTACTGTTAATTATTTCATCACCTTTATCTTATTTATATTAACTCTTTATTATATATGTGGTTTTCAAGTGTTTTATCCATTCATTAGGTTATCTTTTAATACAATCACTGTTTTAATGTAATTTCACATGTTCATTTTTGCTTTGGTTGGCTGTGCTTTGAGATCACATCAGACTCATTGCCCAAACTAGTGTTATGGTGTGTTCTCCAGTCTGAGGGTGTCTTCCAATGGTCATTATTGCTTATATTTGCTTGGAGTGGGAGGGCCTAGTGAATCTAGTCAGTTTCCTTGACTTCCTGAAGCCACTGAGATTTTATTGCCTGGGTTTAAGGAGATTACTGTAGGATGGAATGTTTTACCTCCCCTTAGAACACCCTCAGTCCTAACCAGATTCCCTTTGTGAGAAATAGTTTCATGTTGGAAGAAACTAATACAAAATAATAGTGCAAAAATCATTCTTGATAGTTAATTGTAATTTTGTATCTTGAATTTTTTCTGTCTTTATTAGTTGTTTCCGTATAGTTGCTAGGATTTTATATAGGTAAGACTGTATTTTGTCTGAGACAAATAGATCACATCAGTGTCAAGTATTATGTCTGTGAATCACCTTTTGTTGTTTCCAAAATTCTTGTCAAGGAAATGGAACAACAAAAAAGACAACTAGACTATGATGGGATTGGCATGACTGGAGAGTAAGATGTGACTGGTCATATTTTGTTCCGAGTCATGAAGCAGAGAGCAGGTAGGTAGTGGGGTCAGCTATCAAACTTTAAGACTTACAGCCAGAAACTCACTTATTCCAGTAAATTCCACCATCTAAAGGTTCTAGGCCCTCCTAAAACAACACCACCAGATAGATAAGGCCAAGATATCAAAAACACGAGTTTATGTGGGGCAGGTGATTTCAAATCTACAGCAATAATGAAATTTTGATTTTCTTTTCTTTTGGTTGCTTAGCCAGTTGCCTCTTCATGGGTTACTTGAATCCATTTACATGAAAAGTAATTCCTAATCAGCGTAGAATTACTACAGATATTTTGATTTTTGTCCCCTTGATTTTTCTGTAGCTTTTTTTTTTTTGCTGTCTTCCTTTATGCAAAAGGGATTTGGTTCAGCATTATGCTTTTACTCCTGCCACTTAAAGTTTTGTGCATCTACATCAGGATTTTTTGAGTTCTGGTTAGCACGAGGCTCATATAAAACATTATAGCTATAATAGAGTATTTTATGCTGATAACAACTTAACTTTGATTGCATAAAAATGCTACTCTGATGTTCCATTTCCTCTACATTTTACATTTTCAAAGTAACACTTCACTTTTTTTATATTGTATATCACTTAGCCAATTACTGTAGCTGTTACTGTTTTTAATAGTTTGTTCTTTTTATCTTCATAGTAAAATAAGAGTGATTTATAGGCCATTTCTAACTTTAAATTAGAATATTCAGAATTTGACTACATTCATCTACCAGTGATTCTACACTTTTATATGCATTTATGTACCTGATATGTGTCCTTTTCTGTCTGCTTAATCATCTCATTTTATCACCTCTAGTAAGAGGTACCCAGTGATGACTGAATACCTTAGGGGTTTGGGGGAGAATGGAGATATAAATCATTGACTCTCATTCATTACTTAAAGAGAACTTTGCCATGTATAAGTATTGTACTTGTGACTCGAAATTTACATTGATTGGTTAACTTCTGTAGTTTTGTTCTGCCCTTTAGTATTTTGAATATGTTGTCCTCATCTCCCTGTTAGGTTTCTCCTACAGATTTTACATCTTTTCTTATTTTATCCTGTTTATAAGTTGTTTACTTCATTTATAGTATCTTTTTTTTCCAGCTCTGTCACTGTATGATTGAGAAATGCCCACCATAGGCCTGCGTATTTGAATACTTGGACCCCCAACTGTAGCCTTGTATAGGAAAGTAATGGAACCTTTGGGAGGTACAGCCTTGCAGGGAGAAGGGTGTCACAATGAGTGGGCTCTGAGAGTTTATAGCCTCATCCTACTTCATATTCTTTCCCTCTCCCACATCCTTTCTTTCTGCCTTCTCTACAGGAATAAAAATGTGATCCAACAGCTTTCTGCACCTGCTGCCCTATCTTGCCCATGATTATGGACACTCTTACTTTTCAGCTGTAAGCTAAAATAAGCCATTTCTTCCCCAGTTATTGTTTTATTTTACAGGAGTTACCATGGTCATGGTGCCTTTTCACAGCAGTAGAACCCTAAGACACCACCAGCACAGTCATCACAAGACAGAGGAGCAGAGCACCCCTAAGGCCAGCTCCATCCCTATTTCAACCTGTCCAGAAAGGGCTACTTATTTAAAACACAAATATTCCAAGATCTGGGAGTCAGTATATATTCTTAAATTAAAAAGTCCCTCTATATGAGATTGAGTGTGTTTCCACAAGTTTGCTATAGAAAGACCATAAAAAATTCAGAGTGTTTCCTCTTATTTGATATCTGGGGCTGAAAAGATGAAACCCTCAAATATCAAGTGTTAGTTCACTGAATGTTGACTGTTCCTATAAAGGGAAGTGATGAGCATTGGAATGAGTCAAGCAACATGAGTCCATTGTTCTTTACTACTCTGACCTTCCTCAACATTAACAGAGGGAGAGTAATTCATAAAGATTTCTATGTTTTCAGACTGTCAATAGCACATGAGTGGATATTATTTTTCATTAAGTATGGTTGAGTATAATTAATATATTGACATAATTCCCTGAGACACCCAGTAGATTTCTTTTTAGGATAAAACTTTATCCTGACTTGAGAATTCACTGAAAAAACATTGCTCACAGACAATCAAAATATAAAATTTCACCCTGTAATTTATTTAAACCTATAATCTACTGCAAAATAGGTTTTAGAAAACATAACCTTCTTTCAGTTTTAATAACAGTGCCAGGCCATTTTACAAAGAAATCATCCATTTCAGAATTTTTAAAGTACTGACTTACTGGTAGCATGTAAGTATAGGTAAGAATAAAACACTTAGGCAAAAACCCCTTTAGACTCACTAACTGGTTGGGTAGTCCAAGGACTCACTTAGACTCACTAACTAGGTGGATAGTCCAAGGGACTCACTTAGGCTCACTAACTAGGTGGACAGTCCAAGGGACTCACTTAGGCTCACTAACTGGAAGGACAGTCCCCCTTCCACACCCAGGCATGAAGCTTGGTGGTGAGGATCATCTAAACTCTTGTAGCAAATTCCAAGTTATTGCTTGGAGGAGAAACTCCTGGATGCCCAGTGTTCAAGAGTTCAATCCTTAAGTAGTAATTCCAAATACACATTGGTTTAACTCTGCCCTGGCCTGGTTTAAAATGGTAAGTAAAAGAATAGGTTCTGGAGGCAGATCCTAGTTTCTAAATATACCACTCAGAGCAAACCCACTAACTTTGCTCTCTTCTACTCACATGGAAACCTGATAATGATACATCACGTTTGAACCAAATAGGACAAATACAAATAAAAGCAAGAAGAGGCTTGGCTCAAAATTAGCACTCAATAAACTCTGGCTTATTATTTCTACCCATCAATTACCCCCATTCTATCTCACCCTTAGGTTAAACATCATTTACATGATTTTATAATGACTATTTCCAAAGTATGTTATCATGCAAAATAGATTAAATGAGCTCCATTTAATGATGTAATTCATTAATCATTTGGGCTTTCTTTAAATTAAGTCCTAGACATATTTATCTAAGATATATTAATTTTTGGGGACTATTTCCTATTCTCTTATGAACAAAGAGTACTTGAATGAATCTCTCTTACCCTTGTCCTAAATTATTCTGAATGAAGACTCAGTCAAATGGGTGGGTACTTTATGGCATTTGAAACAAACGAATAAGTACCCAGCCACCTAGCATTCTTTTACATGCTAATTAAAAAAAGGACATGTGGGCAACCTTAACATCAGTGGGGCCATCTCTTCACTTTATGTTTTGACATCTTTAATGTACATTTCAGATTTTAGCAGCTTTTCAATCCATACTGCTCTTTGCAGACACTGAGCATCTAGTAAAAAATCAGTGAAGATGTTTTTGGGCTTTTGAAATTGTGGATGCGATTTTTTTTTAAACCTTTCCATTTTTTTTTCACTTAAGTAATGGATCTAAACCAACAATGAGTTTTCAAGACTATATGCTTGTATCAAGACCAAGTAACACAATGTAACAGAAATAATGTTGGAATCCACACACAGTCTTCCATGATGAAAACAAAGGGGATTTATTTCAAGTTCCCAGTTTCATTTAAAGAAAAACAAGGCATTTTTATCCCTTTAATTTTCTAGACCTCGTCTTTTTAACTTTCATCTTGTAACTTTTGTCATTTAACTTTCATCATGCAACAATTTCAACTTAATAAGGCTTCTTAAAAGGCTATTTTGCCCATAAAAGTTTGTCTTGAGGGAGATATTGAGTCGACTCATTTCCATTTCTTTGGTTATAGAATGAAAGGGTTTTTAGTTAATTTATCTGACTCAAACTGCCCACTGAAAAATACTGTATAGAGAGGGTATATTCTTGATTTCAAAGCCATGCTGATTAATAAGATATTCAAGGTGGTTTCAAAGTGTCCTATGAAACAAGAGGATTTTAATGCACATGAGAGATGGATGTTAAGAGAAAGGAGCATAAGGAAACAAAAGATTTTTCTATTAGAAGGAGATGAAGAGGGTGGTGGGTAAGAAGCTCTTTTTCTGGAATGCTAAGTGATACTGTATTTCTCCTCTTCTGAATCATTGAGTTCATATTCTGAAAATGTAGGAGAAGAAGGACCATGATGTTATCAGTCCTGTACAGCATGTTGTTCTTGGATTATCTAGTTTCTGACCTTAAACTGTTTAGCTGTAGGAAAGCAAATCCATTTTGTCTTTGAAACTTCCCTTTCTTCCTTTCTTTCTTTCTTTCTTTCTTTCTTTCTTTCTTTCTTTCTTTCTTTCTTTCTTTCTTATTTTTTGTTTCTGTTTGTTTGTTTTTTTGTTTGTTTGTTTTTAAGACATAATCTTGCTATGCAACCAAATATAGTCTAATACATGATCCTCCTGCCCTAGCTTTCCAGTCGCTGGGATTACAGGTGTGTACTACTGTCCCTGGCCAGAACTCATAGCATCCTGTCATGTTATTCTTCACCTTGTCCTTGACAATCTGGTGATGGCACCTTTGATTTAAATTTTAGTATTAAATTATTAGAATTCCTGAAAATTTACTATCAACATTCCAGGTCAAGCCAGAACTTTGCAGTTTGCCCAGATTTTTTGGTTTATTCTTTGCATATTTTGTGGAATACCCTTAAGACAAAACATGAGTGCAGAAATCTTGTGAATGGAGAATAAATATCCACAGCAATTAAGTGTCTTATATAAGAGCCCTGCTCTTATCAAAGATGATGTCAAGGGCTAGGAGTAAAAAGATATGGAAAAGTTGGGATAGATGGTGCCTCTTTCCAACACATACTAATTAGAATGGCACTGTAAATGTTCTGTACCATCCTTTGGGCCCTCTTATTGAACTAATATGTTTTCTCAGTCATACATCTTTCTAAGTGTGTGTTCACTATTTCAACATTCACTAACATTTTAAAGATATTAATAGAAAATACTTTATTTTTTTTCGTGGTTATTTAATGCCATGTTTTATACATATGATTTTAGTATGGGCAAATTGTATTTATTGATGACTATACTTGTGGAGCTTAGATGAATATGACAATCAATTGGCAATTAAAACTGATGTTCTGTGGATTTTTCCTGTGATAGATAAGACCTCCTTAAGACACATTAGCTTCATATGTGAGCCTTAGTTTTCCATATATTATAACATAAATATGGAAACCAAATTTTGAAAATGTCACAATATATGTACATTCTCCATTTTATGCACTTTACCTGACTTTTGTTCTCACCGATCACTAGGAGGCTAAAAAAATGACTATATCTTTTTTGGTTTGCCAGTGTTGATCTGAGATATAATAACACATCAAAACAACCCTTTATTTTCATTGAGATATTCTTTCTACAGGTAAATATTTGGTGTACAGTGTGTTTACTATGCCACAACATGCTGTCTGTTGGATAGGATTGGGAAATTTGAGTAGTAAGAATTGCCCTGAGATATAGGGATAAGGAGTCCACACAGAAAGCTGGAAAAATGGCTCAGCAGTTAAAAGCATGTATCAACTTTTTAGTAAACTTCAATTTATTTCTCAGCATACATGATGTCTCACAACCATCTGTAACTCTAATTCCACAAGATTCAATGCTGCTATTGACCTCTGTAGTCTTCTGTACACATGGTGTCCATACATACATTTCCATGTGCACACACAGACATACAATTTAAATTAAAAGAAAACCAAAAATACAAATGTTAATCAAGTCATTTAATTGCACATTACTGGAAGAACAAATTAATTTTGACTATACAACCTATTAACTTCAACAGTCAGGGGGTGGGAAGAGGGAAAAAACAGAGATAGATTACACTCTGTTCTCCTCCTTCTATTCATATTAAATTATCCTCTTTCAGTTTATATTGCTCTTCTAGTAGTGAAGAATATACAAGAAGTCAGGATATATAACTCAATAGTGGAGTATTGTATATCATGTGGAAAGCCCTGTAATTAAAATACTGAGGACTGAACCTAGAAATGTGTTCTCTCTCTCTCTCTCTCTCTCTCTCTCTCTCTCTTTCTCCCTCTCCCTCCCCTTTGTCTCTTTCTCTCTCTCTCCCTCTCCTTCTCTTTCCTCTCTCTCTCTCTCTCTCTCTCTCTCTCTCTCTCTCTCACACACACACACACACACACAGACACACATGCACATTTCTTTGGGAATTTCTGGAGATCTGAACACAAATGTTCTAGTGTTATTATCCAGAGTGTCTCATGAAGAACAAAATAGTGTTACTCTGATTTATGGAGCTGATTGAGAGGATATATTCATCATGACTCAGTGCTTGTTGAATGAGCATCTTTATTTATCTATCATTTATTTATTCATTCAATTATTTATTCTTCTATTGGTTGCTTGTGTTGATCTGAGATACAATAACTCACATCAAAGAAGCACTTTATTTTCATTGAGCTATTGCTTTGTGCAGGTAAGAATCCTGTTCACCTAGTGCTTAATATGCCATAACAACCAGATAAATCATCTCCAGTCAGAATGCTAGTGTTAATCTTGCCCTGGGTGCTTAAATTCTAGTACTTTCAGGGTTGCTACCCCATAATGTTATTTCAATGAAGAAATAACATCACTTTTCCTAATCTCTTAAAAAGATCTTCTGGCATGTTCCAGTGAATTAGTCATAAAATCTGTGTTTAATAAAAAAAAAATAAATGGAAAATAGGAGACATACATTAGGTCCTGCAGCAGTGAGGCAGCAATATGAATAAGGACTGTGACGGGAGGTGAGCAGTCTGGAAGTTTGACAGTGTTACATGTAACTCATCAGGACTGTGGTGTTTCCCTGGTATCTCGGAGTAAAGAATGCTAAGCAAGGGTGACCTGTGTACACTACATTTGCTTTTCAGCTTTTAGTGAGGTTAGTTCACAGAAAATTTTCCCTAAATTATGCATTTTAAGATCAAGACAAGACTGCTTCCTTTAAGCAATTAAAATGAAACTAATGGGCTGAAAAAGCCTTTGGAAAATAGTAAACAAAATGCATTTCACATTTCATAGGGGAAACATTCAATTAGCATGTTTCTGCACACATGGATATAAAGGCAGAATAGTACTATTAAGGATGAAACTAATAATGAGAGGAAGGATGATTAAGAAATTCTTGATATTTGAGTTTTTCTTCTGGTACAAATAATATAAATGTAAACATCACATAAGGTAGATTTCTATAAGAGTGGTTCAGTCTGGAATAAAAATGCGATAGCATAAAGTTGCCAGATAAAAGCTATGCCTGCTTTTGTTCCATTGTTAACAGTCTCAAGGATGGCATGAGGTATTTAATTATTCAGTCTTTACAACTATCCACATCTTTAGTGGTGACAACATTTACAGCTGTTTTATTTTATTTTTTTGGCTTTTCAAGACAGGGTTTCTCTGTAGCTTTGGAGCCTGTCCTGGAACTAGCTCTTGTAGATCAGGCTGGCCTTGAACTCACAAAGATCTGCCTGCCTCTTCCTCCCGAGTGCTGGGGTGCTGGGATTAAAGCCATGCGCCACCACCGTCCAGCCTGTTTTACTACTTCTTCTTCCTCTTCTTCTTCTTCTTCCTCTTCTTCTTTGTTTTTGTTTTGTTTTGTTTTGTTTTGTTTTGTTTTTTGGTTTTTCGAGACAGGGTTTCTCTGTGGCTTTGGAGTCTGTCCTGGAACTAGCAACTAGCTCTTGTAGACCAGGCTGGGCTTGAACTCACAGAGATCCGCTTGCCTCTGCCTCCCGAGTGCTGGGATTAAAGGCATGCGCCACCACCGCCCAGCCACCTGTTTTACTTCTTAAAGGTGGTGATGAGTGCCAATCAAAGCAATGAATGTAACTGTACTTTGGCTGAAGGTGAAGCTCTGGGGGACCTGGTGCCATCCTGTGTTCTCCCTCAACTCACATTCAGAGCACAGCATTTTGCAACAGGAAACTTCATGAGCTCTTGCAACTTGCACAGGAAGATGTGTGTGTCTGTCACAACAGTCTTGCAAGTGGATCCTCTCTCGGGAAGAGAATTCATTTCAAGAAAATCTCTTGCTAAAGATCTAGCAGGATACATTTTTTAACTCATTCAGTAGTTTAGATAGATGAGTTTTCTCTATTAAAAACTTCCCTGCAAATATAAAACCTTAGCCAGGTTGGTTCTTAATATGTATTGCATGTGGAAGAAGTAACCTTCTGTAGTAACAGTCTGCTCTCATCTGATATGAATGTGCCCATTTCATGTGATAAAAGAGTGATCTAGTTTATTTTCTTTTTATTTAGTTTTAAAACAATCTTATTTTACATACCAATCCCAGTTTCCTCTCCATCTCATCTGCCCACTCCCACCACCTTCTCCCCACTCCTCATCCACTCCTCAGGGAGGGTGAGGCCTCCCATGGGCAGTCATCAAAATTTGTCACATCACTTGAGGCAGGACCAAGGCTCTCTCCCCTGTATCTAGGTTGAGCAAGGTATCCCTTCACAGGAAATGAGTTCCAAAGAGCCACTAGTAGTGGAACCAGTATTTATCCCTACTTTGTTTTCAATTACAATTCTAAACACCATGACTGAAAGCAACATGGGGAAGAAAAGGTTTATTAGACTTATAGGTTGGAGGCAAGCATCAAGGGAAGTTCCTGGCAGGAGCCCAAGAAAGAATTGAAAGGAAGAACTAAGGCAGAAATCATGGAGAAACACTACCTTCTAGCTTGCTCACCATAGCTTGCACATTCTTTTTCTTTTACACAATCTAGTACCAACTAATGAGGAATAGCACCACCCATAGTATGCTGGATCCTCTCACATCTACTGTTAACCAATGAAATGCCTCTGAGATATGCCTACAGGCCTATCTGATGAGGAAATTCCTGAGTGGAGTGTCTCTCTCCCCATATATATCCAAGTTTGTGTCAACCTGATAATAACTAACAAGCATGCATGCTCACTGAAGAAGCTTTGCCTGCATTACACTTAATGGTATAATCAGTAATGACTCATGCTGGATGCTATGCCACCAGCTCTTACTTACTATTTAAAGTTACCTGGGTCTGGCCATATCCTATGAATGATGAATGACTCTGTACCTTTTATGTTTCTGACTTTCATGCCGACATGGTCTCAGGATGGAACTCAAACTGGCTATGAACTTGTGTTGCTTTTGTCTTAGTTCTTGAATGTTGAGGTTGTAGGTATGTGCTGCCATGTCTGCTGAGCCATGGTATGTGTACATACTACTAAAACTCAATAAAGTTACTGAGCTGTGGTCATGCACGCCTTTAAACCCAGAACTTGGGAGGCAGAGGCAAGCAGATGCCTGTTAGTTTGAGACCATCCTTGTCTACAGAGCAAGTTCCAGGACAGTCAAAACTATGCTAAGAAATCATGTGTTGGGAAAACAAACAAACAAAAACAATGCCCCCTCAAAAACTCAGTAAGTTTGAAGCACAAATATTTTCAAATTTATTTACCATTTGATATCTACAAAATACTGTTTATACCATGTACAGTACTCATTTCCATCAAGTTGGGAGAATAGGGAAAGTAGATGCCTACATGGAATGGTTTGATAAAAAACAAAGGAATATGAAACTCATTCTTTGCAGAAATGAATGAAAACCAACATTACTAAAAGCAAACACACAACTTAATTCTCTGGCTGTTGATCATTAAACTAGTTCTTTAAGACTAAGGATGAAGCTTTGGTACCCACATGATATGTGGTTCAAGGACCACATACTGCCAGGAAGAGATTTGGAATCAACATTCTTATATAAAGCCTAGGAGAAACTGATTGACCTCCTATTCTAAAGAATTAGAAGTCTGGCACATGGCTTAATACTTTTATAAAATTCTAACTCATGTATAGAATGTCAACTACAACAAATTCAGCCAATTGGAATGCCGTAATCTCCTCTCACAAACATCCTCGTGTTTTTAATTTTAGAACTCTAAACCAGGTGAGCACTAGGTTCTGTCAATTTCTCTAGAATGTTATTCATGTACTCACTAATCTGCAGTTTTCTAATATTGCTTCCATTTAACAATTGTAATATGTTAAATCTTATCATCCTTAAATTTATTAATGATCCCTTACTTTATATGCTAAGTGGCATGTCACTGTTTAGATGTGATATAACTATCCTTTAATGCATAGGAAGGGGGTGATGCCATTGGTGTGTGTGTGTCTGTCTTTCTGTCTGTCTATCTGTCCCATGTTTTTCTATTCAATGTTAATATTGAGTTTTAAGGTATTACTTACGTATTTTGGAAAATAGTCATTTATTAAGCATGTCCCGTAAAAACATTAAGAGCCCTTTCTTGTCTACTCATTCTTTTATCATTGTTTTCCTTAACATCTAAAGTGTTAATGAAGTTTATTTCATAATTAGCTTCTTTTATAGATTTGGTATCATACCTAAAAATTATTGTTATGTCAAATCATGAAAATTTTGCATTGTTTCCTTACAAAATTTTTATACTTTTATATTTTACTTGAATAAATTTTATATTGAGGTGAATTTTATATAAGCTTTAAAGTTTGCTTTGCTATGTTGCTGGAATCTAAACTCATAATTTTTTCAGTGTTACCCATTAAGAGGAATATGCATTAAACTCTGATGGAATTTTTTTGCATTTTTCAAATATCAGTTGGATTTGTGTGAATCTTACACACATATCTATACACACAGATATGATTATATATTTATATGTAATGCACATATATTTATGTGTATAATTTTGCAGTTTTGATTGCTGTAACTTTATATTTACAATAAAATCAGGTTGTATAATTCTTCAATTTATTTTTATTTACCTTTTGAGCTACTCTGGTTTCTTTTCATTTGTTAATAAATCTTAGAGAAACTTTCTGTAGTGCTAGACTTTTCAGGCAGAATTATTATCAGGGCCTTTCAAGTCATAACCATGTCATGTTGAACTGATCTCAGTTGCCTGGTTTTCTTTAAGCAGCATTTTGTGCCTTCACTCATATGTATCACTGTGTTCATTTTGCTATATTTAGTATATTTGCAACTATATATGTTTTTCTGTAACTTTTATAAATTGCCTTGATATTTCAAAAAAATTAATTTCTAATTGCACATGATAACATGTAGAAATATGCTTGATTACTGTGTATTGGTCATGTAGTCTATGATCTTTCTAAATTCACTAATCCTAAGAGTAGTTTTATACATTAAAAATTTATAAACAGTTACGTTTAATTTATAAATATTGACAATTTTGTTTCTTTCACTGTCTTCTATGATTTATTGATTGATTGAACTAAATAAGACTTTTATGATGTCAAACAGTGGTGTCAAGAATGGATACTTTTGCTTTGCTCCTGATTTAAGCTTGGAAGAATTCTTTTCTGTCGACATTTGCTATGAGTTTTGTGACTGTCATTATGAAGAGAATGATGTCATCAGAAGAAGATACATTCTGCTCTAAATTTTATGAGTTTTTATTATGAATGGATGCTGATTTTGTCAATGAATCGCATGCTTTAACATGGTAATATGTTTTTCTTTCTTTAATCTGTTAAAATATAGACTAAAGCATTTTACTAAACAATTAAATATTCGTACAGTGATTTGAACCAGAATTACATCTTCCAGGGTAACCTCTATTCAAGCATGATGTATTATGTTTTATGCATATTATTAGATTTGGTTTGTTAATAAGTTTTGAGGATTTTTGTACCCATGCTTATGAAGAATACTCTTCTGTAGTTATTCTCCCTCTTACTATCTTTGCCTTGTTTCAGAACTTAGGTAACATTGGTGAATAATGTCCCTCACAGGCTCATGTGCTTGAACCTTTGATTCCCTGGTTGTTGGCACTGCCTGAGGAGGCTGTGGAACATTTGGTACATGGAATCTTTCTCCATGACTTATAGAGTAAGGCTCCACACCTTACATAGAAGGTACATCTGTGAGTTCAGTCTTTGAGAGTTCATGGCATTGACCCACTTCCATTTTTCTCTCTCTGCTGCATGTTTAAGGCTGAAAATGTCTCCATCATCATTACAGACCCCCCCCCTCTGGAATCTTAAGGTAAAATAAACCTCCTTCCATAACTTGCCTTTGGTCATGGTATTTTTTCATAGCAACAGAAAACTAATGTAATTGGCTTCCCAAAATGAGTTGGAAATTGTTCTCTCCTGTTTAATCTCAAAAACTTAAAGCTTTTAAATTATATTTTATAACTTTTAAACATTTTGATGTGTATCGAGAGAATTAAAATGTCTTTTATAAAGGGTATTTTTAACTCTGTGAGTTTTCTCTTTCCCATCTTAGATGATGTTTCATGTTTTTGTTTGTTTGGTGAGTCTTGTTAATGTTGAGTTGTTGAATTTATATGTATGTAAATGTCTGTTGTGCTCCTCTCTTATTGTAAGAACTATAAAATATTATTAGTCCTTGAAATTTGTCAAACCTCTAGATATATTTTTGTAATACAGCAAATTCAGATTACCTCATGGAGTAAATCAGAAAAACCTATTGTGGGAAAGTATAAAATTCTGTTTCTTCAATGAATTATTTGTAAGAAATGGGAGAAGGAGAAAGGAAACTGATGAGAAGTAATTCAATAAAAAGTTTAAAAATATATGGACATTGCCTCTATGTAACACAGATAATAAAAACCCAGAGACAGACATTGGAGTTCAACCTGAAGACTAGAAAAGCAAAGCAGCCAACCACTAGAGAGATGTTTACCTCTACCAAATCTTCAGGCAATTGTGCAGTGCTCTCTACCAACCTACTCCATACTCCTGAGTTCCTGACTCTTCCCTTTATATTTCTCTCTCTGCCCAGCCATATTGCTTTTGTCTCCACCTCCGTAGTGCTAGGATTAAAGGCATGTGATTCCAATTGGTGGGATCTGTTAGCAAATTAGGTCAGAACGATAAATAACCAAGCCAGCTCAAGAAGAACAGTTATATTTTAATGGTTAAAAGGGGGAAACTCACACTACAAGAGTGGGAGGTCTGACATCCTATCTGTCCGGTGGGCACCGTGCAGAGAGAGGGGGCACCTGGATCCTCCAGGTTTTTCTACCTGGGCCCCAGGTAACCACATCCTAACTAGATGTGATTGGTTGATAGAGTTTCCCCATCATCTCCCCCTTTTGTCTAAACAAGATTGATCTAAACCCAACACAGTTATGTACAATAAGAACAGATACCAAATATAAAATTACAAACAATAAACAATATTAAGCAAGGAATGCATAACAAAAGTTTTACTAAACCTTCTATTTTAAGGAGTCTAACTGTTGCATTGAAATTAAGCTTGGCTAAAACATGAGGAAGGTAACTACAATTATCTAATCTTCAACTCCATCAAAGATCTGAGAAGGGAAACAATATTACCTGAGTGAACAGGAAGTGCAGTTGAGAAACTTCCAAAATGTGCAACAAATGACAGAGACAACTGACTCCCTGGGCAATCACCCAAAGTCTCATTTGAAGCAACCAACTTTGGCTAAGACCTAACGTAACTGACATACCATTTTCAAAGGCAAGAAACTTTTTAAAACTATCTTACCCTGTCTTGGCAGGATATGACAGTCCTGTTTTAGCCATTTACAGATACTCTGTATCTCTGTCAGTGGTTGAGGTATGGGCATTTCTTTGCCCAAAAGCCAGTTCTGTCAAGAAGAAAGGCTCCAGGTGGAGTGTCTTTGGTGCTCAACATTCTCTCAGGAATAGATTGGTCTTGCCAGGAGAGATTGTGTCTCACTACCACGGAACTCTAAATTAGATTAAAGGCCATTTTCTACAGCTCCTTGAAGAAGTTGAAGATTATCTATCTATATTGAATATAATCTCTGTGTATCTAAAGAACCTGATTAGTCTAATTATAAATATGACAAACATAGATGACTATTGATCTATAATTCTCAATACCTATCTAACTTAAGGACTAAGACAATAAACAACCGTGCAATAAATGAGGACAATGACCTTCAAATGTAAACAATGTATAAGTATCTTGATCAGAGGTAGTAATGTACACTGCAGTATGGTAAATATATATATCAATATATAAACAATGTTTTAAATAGAGGTAGAAGCATTCATGCATACGATACTCAATATAATTTAACTTTGTATCAATATAGAAGAATCTATACCAATATAATTGTCTAAAAACAATAACTCACAAATACCAATCTATTATCCCATCAACAATTATCCCTCTTTTTTTTTGTTAAAAAGATCCCTGAGACTATAAAATTTATCCCCCATCCCTCAACCGTATACTAATTATAATCAACCCCTAAATGATGTCCCTAAGCCTGAGGGCAAACTTTGCTGGCTGATGGGACATTGTCCTTTAAAGGTGCTTTTAGCTGTCATGGGGGCAACATTCTTTCTAGGGGATCCTGTTAAAGTAAATGATGGTTAAATTCCAAGATTAATATTTGGCCTGGTAAAATTGGAAATAGTCTCTGAGTATTTCGCGGAGGTCTGGCAAGAATGTTGTAAAAGAAGTGCACCATGTAAGCTAACCAAGTTGGAACTGTCTTGTGCAGCTGGGATCCAAAACAGGTCTTGTAGTAGCGCTATCAGCATCATGACGTCATAGTAACCAGGTGGAGTTGTTGTTGTGGGGCCCCATCTTCTTCCTGGAAACTTCAAAGATGACTGCAGGGAAATTCATTGTTTATTATGGAAAACTTAAACATAATCACATGATAAGAGAATACATTGGTAATTCATGTAAATGGGGAAAATTTCCTACTGAGAGCATTTTAAGACCACTATTAAATAAGGGATGAAAAGCCTGGAAACTTAAAAACGGGAAATAATGAACGTTAAGAAGTTGAAATTATTAAAGTCACTAATTACTAACTCTGAAAAAAAAAGGTATTCAACTGACAATTTGAAAATACAAATTCAAATTGAAAGTTGCCAAAATTACACTCATGAGCTTTGAAAGAAAGTAGTGTGTGTGTGTGTATTTGTCTCTATGTATATGTATGTCTCTGTGTGCATGTCTGTGTCTATGATGTCTGAAAGAGACAATCAGCATCAGATAGAATATAAGGTATGTATAATTCCCAGTCGGCTGAGTAGATCAGTGATAAGCTAGTGAGGTATTTAAAATATGACTTTCCAAAAAGATAAAAAATCTCAGATTTGTAATTTGCACTGATTTCTAAGATGTATCTACTCCTACTCTGCTCATTTTATGTTGACAGTGAGATATGATACCCCTAACAGAGTAGATGTAGTCATGATTAGAATTATACCCCTAAAATATGCATATACCTTTTGAATATGTACTATTGAAAAACTTCCACTTATAGAAAAGAATGTATTAATCTTAAATTTGGGATAAATAATTTAAATCTGACCATCTCAACAGAAACTTGAATGAATAAATTAGATTGCATTTCTATAGTGAGTTATTATACAGTAATGTAAATGAATAATAAAGATCTAAATGTAGAGACATCAATCCACTCCATGAATATGATCTTTGGTGAATAAATAAAATGGCAGTGTACAACACGAATGCTTTTATATAAACACAATACAAAATAGTTTGAGAATATACATATGGATGTAATTTATGGAAACACTGATGAGAACATTACACTGGCATCTACTTCATATTAACTTCTACATAGGAAGAAAAAATTAGGAAGAGGATGAATATGAAGCGTCAACTATTTCAATGATAATTTTTTTCTTTAAAAAATAAAGTCTACAGTGAGACTAGTAAAGCTCAGGATGGAAAATGACTAGCTGTATTTCTGTTTCTTCTTTGTGTTTAAGATCTAAAAAGTTTGAGGAAAATTCCTATCTTTAGGCAGAGGTTCTTATGCCCTAGTTTGGTGGGGTAGGGTATCTGTTATGTATATGACTAATTTTGACATGAATTCATATTTAGTGCCACATGCCTGTACTGTGGGTGAAGACTCCCAGAGACTGTCATCATCTGAGGAAGCCAGGAGTCTCACTCATCACAAACTCCACATCAGTTGCTCATGCTGGAATGTTTCTGATGAAATCTAGTAGCTATGATGCTTATGGTACTGATGCCAGGCTTTAACGGCTCTTAGTGTTTGTAGTGTGTATGTTCATGGCAGAAGTCTGCTTTATTCATACATGAAAGCATGGGATACCCAAAGGAATCACCTAAGAACACAATAGGGACGTCAATCTTGAACCAACGCAGAGAAGGTACCAGAGGCAAGGGAAGACACAGTTCTTCCATTATCTCCAAATTCAATTAGTTAATTCACATGAGTACTATCACTAAACTGATTTAATCTGTAAGTCAGGCACCTGCAGGTTACTTACAGGAGTGCCCTTTTAAGGATGAGGGGATAAAAAAGGTCATTTAAAATCAGAAGTCTAGGCTTGTCACAATGATGCATGTCTGCAATCCCAGTACTTGGGATATGGAGACAAGAATATCAGGATTTCAGTGCCAGCCTTGGCTTCATACTGGGTTTCAGTCCTGCTGGGTGACATGATATTTTATCTAAAAAAAAATTAAACAATTGAAAATAAAGGATTTCCCATACATGATTACCTATTGAGATAGGAGAAATGTCATAGAATCCCTGAATATTATTAGGGTTATAATTCAGACCATTTATTGCACTCATTTCAGGTGAGAAAAGTGAGACATCACAGTGAATTTATAATTTCCTAGCCATCTACATTTGAAGGACAAGGTCTAGACTCAAATTATTTAATTGTGTATTGAGTAACTCAAATCAGAAACAGGCCTATTACAAACTTCTGGAGGATGGCTTGGGGTTCTCTGTTTCTTTCTCTTTTATCCCAAGGTCAAAAATAAAAGAAAAAAATCTAATAAAATCAAAAGCTGCTCAAAGTCCCGACAGAACTGATACTATGAAGAAAACTAGCTTTTTAATTATGTTGAGCAGTAAGCTGCCTTTCCTCCTCACTGATCTCTGAAGTGAAGTTGCCCGGTATCTTTGAATGTTCCCTGACAGGTCCCTGTGATTTGTATCAACTCAAAAAAAAAAAAATGCAGACTTGCAGCTCTCATTTGCCAGAATCCTTAAGATCTCTTTTATCATGCCATGCTGCCTGGCTAGAAAGCAGCATTCTCTTTACTGCCAATCTGCTGTAATCATTTTTTATTCAGGTGGCAGGCAGGGTTCGGGCAAAACATGAAAGACAGTGATTGGAGCACAGTGTCTTCAGATGGCTTAAACGGCATCACTTGGGCAATTTTGATCCCTTTTTATTTAGCCACATTTAAACAGGCTTCTTTTACAGCCCGAGAGACCAAATCGCTGTATGGGATATAAATAAGGTACATCAGAAAAGAGCATGGCATTTGCAGGCTAAACTTACTCGCTTCTAGGTGCTCATGACCTTGAAACTTTAAAGCTCTGTACACCCCCTTTGCTCATTTAAAAATGGGAAAAGAGAGAGATAGAGAAATGTGCTTATTGCAAAAGAGAAATGAACTTTGAGAATTACATATGAAAATGCTTTGTAACTTTTAAAGTATTAAAAACTGCTAGTTCCACATACATAGTTTATATTTGAATTCTTTAAGCTCAAAAGCTTGATGTGAGTTAATTGAAAATAAGCCACACTGAAAGTGTTTTAGTAGACATGTTACCTGTGTCTCCTCTAAGGCTTACTTTTTAGTAGCTAAGACTGGGTAGGCTTATTTTCTTTGCAATATTTTGGGGTGTGACATTCTGAAAGGCAGATAATAAGGGCACATTTTGGGATAAGCAAGGGCCTTATTTACTGTGGGTTTCTGGGAGCCTGACAATTTAGTTTTCTTTTTTTTATTTTTTT